>MCJB01048329.1:59670-81205 GCA_002018475.1 Nicotiana obtusifolia | reverse complement strand
GCGTCAACCGAGAATCAAAATTAAGAGATTCTATGAAATGAATTTTTAGCCTTATAATAATGTAAATAATTAGCTGTATGGTAAACTCTTTTACCCGAGCAAGGGGCCTGTCTATGTAATAAATACTACGGGATCTTGAGACTATGTGTACATGATACCTTTTTAGGGGCTCCCCGGGATTACAACAGCCCTTAGAATAATCAGAAACGGGCTTTTCAACCAGGCAACTGTACGTAGCCACTAAGGCAAGTCCAAGATCTATAGTATCTATGCATGACTGTACCACCTTCTCAGAACCAAGCTAAAGATTACATGACTATAAGTTAACCATTCATTTTTAGAGTCTCTTGATTTTAATAGAGTCTAGTTTGTGTTTATGAGTATTTAAACAATATAGTACTCAACATAGACAGATATCTAGCCGGCTATAAGCACGGCCATCGGAACAGTATAAAGTAAATAAAACAGAAATTAAAAGTACCTGGAACACGCCAAGACTTATTCCAAGTCGGACTAATGTGCTCTTCTTCTTTATTAATGTACAATTAATTACAAACTTTAGAAAGAAGGTGGAGAGAATTCAGAACTTAGAAAGAAAATATAAGAAGGAAAAATTTTTCTTCTCTATCTTACACAGAGAGACTAAGCCTCTATTTATAAATAAAAAAAATTTATACAGTATTTCACTATTCACGCATCAGTGAATAGTGACCGTTTCTACTGTTCACACATCTGTGAACAGTGACAGCTATCTCCGTTGAGGCCCCACTGGGTCTGGTCCTACTTGTCTGTTGTCCCACGTAGATATCTCTTTCATGGGTCCTACCAACTTTATTTTGTCGGATTTTTCCCTTGTATTATTATCATCTTTTTGACAAAATCTTCGTCAGCTTGGTCTTCATTTTCTTGCTGAATTAATTTTTCAGCTTCTTCTAACATTTTATCAGGATCAATTTCCTCATATGGTTGAGAATCTTCATATAATGATTGACTTGTATTACTTTTCATAGACGTATCTGATTTTTGTGATATCTGTTCGATTATATTTTGTCGAACTTCTTGCAAATAAGCTTCAATTTGTGCATCTTTATCTCCAAGTTGATAAATAATCTTCCTGACGATATGCTTTAAAGGACTGTCTTCAATTTTCACAGTCTTTGGCTGAGAAGAATATTTTTTAACGCTTTGGACAATATTGTCGATAGTTTCTTGTCCCCATAGTTGCTTGGTTTCTGGGTTTTCTTTTAGCATCTTCTCCCAGAAATTATTGTAATAAGTTCTGTAAATACACGGTATATGTTCGTCTGTATACTCGAACTCTGGAATCCACTTATGTATCCAGGGAAATTCCAAGAAGAAATATATTTGCCCAATTCTTTCGGGCCAATTTACATGATCTCTTTTGTATAATGAATTCAGATCAGGAGATACTTCTACCCATTTGTCATATAACTTCTTGAGCTGGGTAGGCAATATTGCAACTGTTGGTCCATGATAAGTCCACCAGTTTAAAAATCAATTAGGGATAGATTTGGAAAAATTCTTTTGACACACTTTTAGAAACCAAGTGTGTTTATGTTTAGCATTGTTATAATAAAAAGTAGAACTGAAGGCCTGGATATAATCCCAGTAAGTGCAATTCACTTTTACTCCACTGTCAAGAGTAACTTGTATTTCCCTCATAGTAGAAAGACCCCATTCATCTGCGGATATCATCCTTTTAATAATAAATTTTGAGAAGTTTATAACTTGCTCGTTTCTGGCATCTCTGAAGTGAGTTATCTCTACACTGTCAGTATTCTTTAATAAATTTTCGTAATATGTACGGGTCTTGAAATATACGGGACCATAAGCCACCGTTGATTCAATAGAACCCATCAGAGATGCTTTGAAGTTCAGATTTCTTGCATCTCTTAATGCTGCCATAAAAGATTCTGGTAACCCTTTAAGGGTTAAAGGCTTAAAAGCAATTTGTACCATGCCAATATGCATAAAACTATATTTATTTTTATAAAGCATAATATCATGTTCATTTAATAAACGCACAGTTTGCTCTGAAGAATTTAAGGCAAGAGATTGTTCAGTTGTTTTTATTAATTGTTTGGAAGATAATCTATCAAAGAATCCATAATCATATATTTTATTAATAGGGACTTGGGGAATTGTCCATTTATTCAATAAATCAAGATTCAGAGGTATATCTACCTCTTCAAGTCTAGTATTTTTAATACTAATTTCTCCGATATCCATATTCTTTAAAAATATCTATGTTAAGATACTATATCTGTCAAATACCATAAAACAAGATATCATTTAAAATATTTGTTTATATTGGATCTATAAATTCAATAATACTTCAAGATATATTATTGAGATCAAAGTTATGCATAAATAATATAAAGAATTTTTATACTATTACTTCAAACTAACTGGTTAGGCTATTTCACTATTTTTTGAATTATTATGTCAGACTTGATATATAAAATTATTTATTGTGGTAGGCTAATTTAAGTTGAAAGTGAATCCTATAAGTGCATATATGATGTAACATAAATTCTAAAATATCTATGTTATATCGTGAACAGGGATGGCAATTGATATATAAAGTCCGACTAAACTGATCGAACCGTATTGTATCGAGCCGATTTTTAGTTTTTTTAAAACTAAAATCCTAGATTTTATATAAACTTATAACCATACCGATAATTGGGGTAGGTTTTTAATTTTATGAAAATAAAACCAAAAAAATACTGAACTATACCGAATAAATTTACACGTAAAAAATATATTTATATATTAAGTTTAAAAACAATAAAGCATTAAATATTTCTTTGGTCCTTGCTGTAGGCATCTAAATTTTATTGGATTTAAATCCATAAAATTATTTGGAATATATTTTTAATTTAAAGATATATTAATTCAAATAAATTTATCGGGCTAACATAATTGGATTAGTTATATAAGTCCAATATATATAGATTAAATAAATAAGTCCAAATCCATTAGGTTAGCCCATTTCATTGGGTTACATGTGATCAGTCCACTTCATTAGGCCCAAGATATCATCTTCCTAGAGGCACAGTGCCATGTGTCAAATGATGTGGCGTACCAAGTCAAACAGAAGAGCCAATAGGATCATGCCACGTGTCAAAATGACAAGGCATGCCAAGTTAGATCAAAAGGCCAATGAAATTGCGCCTCACGGGTAAGTGACATGGTCTGACTAATCAAATATGGCCCTGTCACGCTTCAATCTGATTGGTCAGAAAGATTTTGTTCTTATCATAACTCTTTCCTCCCACAACTATAAATAGGGATCTTCATAACCCAGAAAAGACACCAAAAGTTATAACAAGAAGCAAGACAGAGCTCGCGGATCAAACGCCACAAATTTCTCTACAAGTTTCAAGCTTCAAGCAATCAAGTTCAAGTCCAAGAAATCAAGTTCAAGCTCAAGAATGAAGAACAAATCAAGGTTCAAGGAGTACAAATCAAATCAAAGTTCGTGCTAGTTGAATTCAAGATCATCATTCGTGACAACAAATATAGATTCAAGATCAAGCTCGAAGGCCCTTGAATTTATTTACTATTGGAAAGAAGAATCAGAGGTTTCATAGAGATTGTACACTCATATTTTTTGAAATAAAATACTACGATTGTTGCAATATTTTTCGGTCTCGATTTTATTTTCTTGACGTAAATTTATTGTCTACAAATTTTGGTACGCCCTGTGGGACAATCTCTTCCTCTCATCTCAACTTTTCAATCATCAAAATTCAAGAACGTCGAAATGGCTTCAATGAAAATCAACTCCAGATCAACATCCACCAAGGCTGCTAACTCCAGGTTTTATGCTGATGTGGAAAGCATCCTCGATGTTACCTTTGGAAGCTTTGGACCAGTTATGAGGAGCAAAGAAAGCTATTTAGGACAACAAGCACTCCAAGTGTCGTCCACATCAACCCCTGTTTTCGGATCTTCTTCCTCAAAAGGAGCAAGATCCTCTACGAACGTACCTGAAGGAGGAAGCGATATTGTTGAAAAGATCAAGAGAACTCTAGCTCTACTTGACCTCTCCGGATCGAAGATCTCTGTTGTGAAGGAAGATGATGATATGTCAAGTGATGGGTCTTCCCCACTTACACCGTATAGCGTGAGCCATTTGAGAATCAATCTGTGTGACAATCCATGCTACTCCCCATCATCTACAACAATCATGCAAGCCATGGTGACAAACATTTAATCTGTGGAAGAGTAGTTGGAAAACTTGACGGAATAAATCGCTGGTTTGACCAAGTGCATGTAAAATCAAGATGCTAGAATTGACAAGCTAACAGACAGAGTGGGAATCTTGATGGAAGAAGAATCCACCCATGCACCTGGCAAACTCCCAGAAGTTCAAGAGATTAATCCTCCCTCACGATAAGTTGCATCCACTAAGGAAAGTCCAGTCTCTTTGGAAGGGATGATTCCAATCAATCAACTAAAAGAATTCATTGAAGGGACTATAAAAAACAAATATGAAGTTTCTTCCAAGTCCTCCTTTACCTACGCAAAGTCGTACACTTCAAGGATCAATATTTTGAAGATGCCTGCTGACTATCAACCTTCGAAATTTCAATAGTTTGATGGAAAAAGCAATCTAAAGCAACGTGTAGCGCACTTCGTTGAGACATGCAACAATGCTAGTGTAACGACCCGACCGGTCGTTTTGAGCTCTAGCTCGTCGTTCGGTAATTTGAGGCCTCGAGTAGCTCTACCTCATGTTTTATGACTTGTATGTGTGGCCGAAATTGAATTTTGGGAAGTTCAGAGTGTTTTTGGAAGGAAAATCCTCAATTCGGAAGCTTTAAGTAGGAAGTATTGACCAAGGTTTGACTTTTGATTAAAAAAACCTCGGATAGAAATTTGAAGGTTCCAATAGGTTCGTATGATGACTTCGGACTTGGGCGTATGTTCCAGTCAAGTATCGGGTGGCCCGGGAGCATTTCGGCGCTTATTATGGAAGGTTGACATATTTAAAGTTCAAGGATCACTTAAGTTTTATTTGAAGTAAATTTTGATGTTGTCGATGTCAGTTTGGGATTCCAAGGCTTGGAATAGGTTCCTGTCATGATTTATGGCTTGTACGCAAAGCTTGGCGTCATTCTAGAATGTTTTAATATGGTTCGGATGCGTTTGTCGAAGTTTAGAAGTTTGAAAGTTTAAAGAAGGATTTTGATCGTCGATTCATAGTTTGGATGTTGTTCGATGTGATTTGAGGCCTTGAGCAAGTTGGCATCATGTTTTGGGACTGGATGGTGTGTTTGGACGGGGTCCCGAGGCCTCGTGTGTGTTTCGGAATAGTTTCGGATCAAGTTTGGGTGCTTTGGATGCTGTCGGTGTTGTGCATCACGACCGCAAGGTGATGTACGTGATCGCGAAGAAGGAATTTGGGGGTGTCGCGCTCCGTTTTCTCGCGGAAGCGGGCTTCGACGTGTGACAACTCTTTTAAATGAGGGTGTTAAAAGAGAAGAGTCGCCACCTAACGATTTTGAGGTGCATTACGGGACCTATCTGCAAGTAACTTTGTTTGACTAGTCCGTTTCACCAAAGATCGAGTAAGGGCTCAAATTACCTCAAAGAGAAGGTGTTAGGCAGTCTTCGGGGTCCACAACTGTGGTCCCGGTCGAACTTCAAACTATGTAGATTATATGATTAAAATAGGCAAGCATATAAGTAAGGAAAGATATGAAAGTTGAAAGTCCTATTATGACGTTAACCAGTATAAAGAAAAATATCATTAAACTATATGAATAATTGATACAAGTTTTAAAGATCATAAAGACTACAACTGCGTAATGACTAAATCCCTTAGCAAACATATAAGAGAAAGGGGGGGATCCTAAGTTTTTTAGCCTAAAGGATCACCTCGTGCAACATAAATAATACTTCGCAACTCCCTTTAAGTAGGAGTTGCTCATATTATTCAGCGGGCACAGACTATCATCTCCTGCTACCCAATTACTATGTTGAAGTTGTTTACTTAAAGGCGTTCTAATTCATTTCTAAGTCGTACCCTATGCGTGCACTACCCGTCCTATGCCTATGGTCCAGGAGGCTTTGGACCTACTACTTGGTAGTTCTAGACTCAACTCAGGTGCTCAAAATGATAAAATTAGGCGACAATCAAAAAACAGATAAGACTGCATATAATTACAATAAAAGGCTCAAGTAACCTCCACACATAAATAGGAAAGCACGCAGACTGATTTCTGGTTAGGAAGTAACGATATTAAGACGTGTTGGAATCGGTAAGTCCTATAGGCATGATTTCTATGTGATTCTGGATCCCAGTGTTATACATGTAGTGCTGCAGACTAACGTATGGGAAGATTTGAGTGTTGCAAATCCAATAGACATGATATCTAATCGTTTTGCGTAAATAGGCAGTGAAAACACTCTCATAATTCTGAATTACCGATGCTGATTTTATCGATATGCGTCTTGGCAGGTGACAGTATCCTATAGGCAAGATTTCTAATGGTTGGTAATTGAAATTGGTTCTATGATACTTTATCCCTATAGGCATATCATCTAAGCATGGCAATACGATGAAGCAACAAAAGTAGTTGATTATTTGATTAAGATCCTATAGTCATGATATCTAGATGGGCAGCAATACTAAAAGCAATAGAAGCAATTGACCGGTTGATTAGTTGGAGTTCTATAGGCATGGTATCTAGATTAACAAAGCATATGTATTACATCCTATAGGCATGCTGTCTAAATGCACAGTAATAACATGGAAGCAAGTATGGCAAATACTTAAACTAATCATGTTTGAACAGTGTACAAGCGAGGTGTGCATGATTTCTATTAGTGCAACATACCAAATGAAATACCAAACAAGGCATGCTGAACGAAATAGCAAATACAACACACAGACCCTATAGGCATGTTTTCCACCCTTTCATGCAAATATTAGAATATCTCAGTCCCTTTTCATTAATCTCCCCATTATCCGTTATTACAGATTATCACTGGCCCAAATAGGATAATAAAATAGTTACAAACTTAATAGGGCGGCTACAGGCCCAAATACAGCAAATACAAGATACCCAAGGCTACTTCTGGTATTCAACTGAGCATGGAACCTTAGGGGATGAACAAGCGCACACTCCAGGCGGCTATTAATACGCTTCAGTTTTGAGTACCATGGAATACTAAATAGCCATAACAACACCAGTGACAAGCTTGGTACTAGGCCAACCCAACAAACTTTAAGACTTAGGAGTTTCATCCCTTAATACTGTAGCTAATAGAGAGAGCAGGGATTTCGAGACAAAGACATACAAATAAAAGGTTACACAAAATCCCTTATAGGCACATATGGTATAAATAAAAACAGGTTCCCAATGACAGGTTTGAACATCATAAGCTAGCAAAAGCAAAATATAATCCAGAATGAGCCTTTAGGACTTCAGACAATTAACATGAGAATCTAGCAAAGTCATAGACAAGAACAAGTGGATGGCAGTTTTCACATGAAGTTTTTTTTAACGCGAGAGTCTAAGGAGAATGTGGTCACAAATAACACAGCAACAGACTAGTGGGCATAGTTTACAACAGTTGGAAGCATCAGACTTAACATATTGAGTATTAATCATAGTATAAAGGTTCAAAACAATACCAGAACTCATGATAAGTGAAGATATTTCAACTCCAGATTAACAGGACATGCAAACACTAGGTCTTAACCACATATAGGGGAAGAGGTAGATATTGAATCTCATCCTAGAAGTGTTCGGCAATATTAACAAGCGCAGGAGTGAAGAAATCAGGGGGCGCACATTAAATAGGAGGAAGTGCGTTTAGCAAATAAAATGATCAAGAATTAACTCTAGGAAAGCATTAAGGTGCACATGAATGATTCAACAAGAATTAAAACAGGTTCTGGGAATGATTCGACTCTTCACAAGAGTACAGAAGAAGGCAGGAAGCTAAACTCAGAATAAGCAACAGTGATAAGCATTCAAATACACAGATTAGAGCAAAAAGGCTTAGGAAAACATAATCAAGGCAACAGATAGGCAAATTTGATGGCTAGAAGGTATAGAGCCTCAAGAAGAGCTTCATAGCATACAATAGCATGTTGGTTCATAAAAATCTCAAAGACAGGAACTCAAAAAAAATAAAAATGAAATTGCAAGAGTCATAGATACATTACCAGTTACAGAAGAACAAGTAAACAAGAAGAGTGATTTCAGCAACACTTCAGTGTTAATAGCAAATGAACAGTAAAACCCCAGGAATCTCAATGTGTCAGAGTTCCTAAGGGTTTCAAATGAACTCCGGGCAGTGCTCACACTGAGAAAGGTTCGAGAATCGAGTTCCCGTGGCCTTGGCTTTCAGCCGGCCAAAAATTGAGCCTCAGAATAGTGTAAGACAAGAAAGAATAAGGAGGACATGAGTAGTTTTTTAGCGATTCGAGTCTGACCAAAGGGGAAATTGGGGAGGGGTTTATATAGTAGCAGGAGCTGAAAGAACGAACATAGAAAGAAGACTAATCACTCAGAATAAGGAAAGGAAATCAATCATACAAAATAAGAAAAAGGAAATAAATCATACAGAATAAGGGAAAAAAATCAATCATACAGAATAAGGAAAAGACCTCATGCAAATCAATTTTAAATCGGAATTAGGGAAAAGAGCAAGGCAAACCCTAATTAGGCCGGATTTGATGGAAACATGGCCAAATCGAAAAGATACTCCGTGTTCTTTGAGGTATCTAGCCGGAATCCCACAATATCTTCAAGATCGAGCCCATTTGGACTTGATTTACACGATATACACTTTCCATATATGGAACGGAACTCAGTATTACCATGTCAGAGTGGTGAGTGTTCAGAAAAAGGAAGTAAACTCTTGATTCGAAGGAAATATGCGGAGAAAGGGTGAGACCGTTCCGGTCGCTACTGTTTAGGTTTGAGAGGTGAAGTGGGGGTGTTCGAAGGCGGAAGATATAGGGAATGGGGTCCAGGGTTCAGTTTATGGGATATAAAAAGAAGGAAGGGTTTATTATGGACCGTTAATCATATAAGATCAACGACCATGATCAAAAGGGAAACGGGGCGGGTTATTTGACGGGTCGCGACCAGTTTATATAAAGGGAGTTTGGTTTAGGCTGTTGTAGGCTTAGTGTTTCGGGCCTTGAATTTGTCCGAAAAATTGGCATGTTTTGGGCCAGCTCTTGAAACCCTCTAAAATTAATTAAAAAGATGAATTATTAAAACATCTAATAAATGGTAAAAGATAATACTTATGCTGTAAAAAATATTTGAAAATAATAACTCAACACTATAATAATATAAAATACTACTTTGGCATAAATAATATAATAAATGCAATTATTTATATAATATAGGCTATTATTGCAAAATTATATAAATAGCTCAAAAATACAAATATAATTATATGAAAGGAAGTAAAAATGTTTTAAAACATGTATGTGGGTGCAAATAATAAATTTAGATGATTAAGCCATCACAAAAATAATTTGAAAGGGTAATTAATAGATAATCAAGTACTTTAAATGCAAAGAAATCAATTTTAAAGCTCTAAAAATTATGAGAAATTATAAAAGATATTTGTAGTACTCTTGTAAATTAAGTAATGATGCAAAATGACATTTGAAAGTATATATACTTATTTGAAAAATATGAGGGCAAAATTGGGTATCAACAACTGCCCCTCTTTACCCGAAAATGATGAAAGAGTTATCGGGTAAAGAAAATGATGACCAATTTTGTCCGAATTGAGTGAGGAATGATGTGGTTTCAAAAAATGGGGGCCGAACCCTGGTTCTTGAGTTGCCTACATACCCCTGGTGTTACGGGAATGAGGCCATGTGTAGTTCTGGATCCAACGACGAACTAAACCGATGGAGTTATTATAAGAGGTTAGTATTGCAAGTAACGGATAATTTTAGGTGGAGATATGGGTGCATTTTTTAACGTTATGGATATATAAGGTGATTATTTGAGCGGTTACGGGACAAACGGCAATCGATTAATGGCCGTCGGTTACGTTTGAGATAGTCAGGGATGTGAACGTTGTGAATGAAAACCGGAGCGAAAATATCTCCTGTTTGTAGAACGGTTACCTCCCGAGTTACCTGCAAACACTTAAAACATGATGCACGCGAATATATATAGGTTATTACGAAAATTTAAACAAGATGCAAATTCTTATCGGACCATGAAGGCTGTCTTCGGATGATGAGGATGATGTCCTTAGACCAAGACGTCCTGGGCCATGAAGCGTATGATAAGGGATTCGCAGGCCATGAAATGGTGTCCTTGGACTATGAGGATGATTCCTCATAGACTATGACGCCTTTGAATAATGATGTGCAGTTTCAAGAGATCATCGGGCCACAGAATGGTGTCTTCAGGCTATGAGGATGGTGCCTTCGGACTATGACGCTTTCGGATAATGTGGCGATGTTTCAACCCATAAAGTGCAAAGATGTAGCGATATCGATCGTTTGATAGAGAAAACAGGTGATGCTTAGTCATATACGAGGGCGAGACAAGACGAGGCTTAGTCTTGTATGAGATGAGGGCAGTGCTTGGCCCTATGCGAAGAAGGGAGACCCTGCTTAGTCTTATGCAGTGTAGCGGAGACAGTGTTTAGTCTCATGCAATGGAAGACAATGCTTAGCCTCATGCAATGATGGAGGAAGTGCTTAGCCTCATGCAAGGAATGGAGACAGTGTTTAGTCTCATGCAAAGAAAGGCAATGATTAGCCTTATGTAATGTGGAGACAGTGCTTAGTCTCATGCAAAGAATGGAGACAGTGCTTAGCCTCATGCAAAGAAAGGCAGTGCTTAGCCTTATGCAATGTGGAGATTGTGCTTAGTCTCATGCAAAGAATGGAGACAGTGCTTAGTCTTATGCAAAGAAATGCAGTGCTTAGCCTGATGCAAAGAAAAGGCAGTGCATAGCCTTATGCAATGTAGAGACAATGCTTAGTTTCGTGCAAAGAATGGAGATAGTGCTTCATGCAAAGAAAGGCAGTGCTTAGCCTTATGCAGTGATGAGGGCAGTGCTTAGCCCTATGCAAGAAAAAAAAAAGCAATGACTAAATGCGAGAGGATAAAGCATTTCTTAGCTTGATGTGCTTGAGTTTGGCGACTTTTGTCGTTATGAAGATAGTGATCTTGCTGTGTGTATGTATTTGCAGGTGTTCCTGTTATGTCCATTGTGCCTGCATCCAAAGAAAAAGTTGTGAGTCCTGCGGGGGGGGGGGGGAGGTTGGTTCGTGCTCTCGATTCCTTGATTCACTTTTGCTTTTGTCTGGAGGCCTGGCTTGAGTCACCTCGGGTTACGTCTGGCTGCTGTAGAAATAAATTTTTTGAAAAACATGCATTTGATAAATTATTTATGAAAATGTAGTTGTTTGAAATATGCGATAATGTACGAGATCAAATAATTTTGATGAACTGGTGACTGTGAGTCATTTTGAGACATTGCAACCGCCTTGCTTCTCCTCCTCAAAATTCTGCCGCAGTTTAAATGCATACTTCTAGCAACACATTCCTTGGCAGTTCCAAACGTGATGAGATAGGGCAAACTCGAGACCTTGACCCAATTTCTGACCATAGGGAAAATGAAGATTTTATTATGATATGACCGAACCCACAGGGCTGCTAACGTATCCCCTTTTATACGGGAATCAGGTCAAGCATAGTTCAGTTACATCAGATAGAAAGTGCAAACATAATCTTAAACATAATATCTCTTGATTGGGTTTATTGATAGATTTTGGCTAAATCTCTCTATCCATTTATGCAAGTATACGTGCTCTTCCTGTTAACACCCGGTGAACCATGTCAGGGCCCTGCCAGTTGGGTGAGAATTTCCCCTTTGCTTGATCCTTATGTGGGAAGATTCGCTTTAGTACCAACTCCAGCATGAATTGCCTCGACCTGACCTTTTGGTTGAAAGCGCTTGCCATTATGTTCTGGTAGAGTTGACCGTGACATACTGTGTTCATTCTTTTTGCATCAATGATAACTAGTTGTTCATACCGGCTTCGTACCCATTCCGCATCGCTGAGCTCAGCTTCTTGTATGATTCTTAAGGAAGGGATTTCCACTTCGAGTGGAATAACGGTTTCAGTACTATAAACTAGTAGATAGAGAGTTGCCCCAATTGATGTACGAACTGTGGTACGATACCCGAGTAAAGAAAAGATATGAAAGTTGAAAGTCCTATTATGACGTAAACCAGTGTAAAGAAAAATATCATTAAACTATATGAATAATTGATACAAGTTTAAAGATCATAAAGACTACAACTGCATAATGACTAAATCCTTTAGCAAACATATAAGAGAAACGGGGGGGATCCTAAGTTTTTTTGCCTAAAGGATCACACCCCGTGCAACATAAATAATACTTCGCAACTCCCTTTAAGTAGGAGTTGCTCATATTATTCAGCGGGCACAGACTATCATCTCTTGCTACCCGATTACTATGTTGAAGTTGTTTACATAAAGGCGTTCTAATTCATTTCTAAGTCGCTTCCTATGCCTGCACTACCCGTCTCATGCCTATGGTCCAGGAGGCTTTGGACCTACTACTTGGTAATTCTAAACTCAACTCAGGTGCTCAAAATGATAAAACTAGGCGACAATCAAAAAACAGATAGGACTGCATATAATTGCAATAAAAAGGCTCAAGTAACCTCCACACATAAATAGGAAAGCACGCAGACTATTTCTAGTTAGGCAGTAGAAGATATTAAGACGTGTTGGAATCGTTAAGTCCTATAGGCATGATTTCTATGTGATTCTGGATCCCAGTATTATACGGGTAGTGCTGCAGACTAACGTATGGGCAGATTTGAGTGTTGCAAATCCAATAGACATGACATCTAATCGTTTTGCATAAATAGGCAGTGAAAACACTCTCATAATTCTAAATTAGTGATGCTGATTTTATAGATATGCGTCTTGGCAGGTGACAGTATCCTATAGGTAGGATTTCTAATAGTTGGTAATTGAAATTGGTTCTATGATAGTTTATCCCTATAGGCATGTCATCTAAGCATGGCAATACAACGAAGCAACAAAAGTAGTTGATTAGTTAATTAAGATCCTATAGTCATGATATCTAGATGGGCAGCAATACTAAAAGCAATAGAAGCGATTGACCGATTGATTAGTTGGAGTTCTATAGGCATGGTATCTAGATTAACAAAGCATATGTATTACATCCTGTAGGCATGCTGTCTAAATGCATAGTAATAACAGGGAAGCAAGTATGGCAAATACTTAGACTAATCATGTTTGAACAGTGTACAAGCGAGATGTGCATGATTCCTGTAGGCATGATTTCTATTAGTGCAACATACCAAAAGAAATAACAAACAAGGCATGCTGAACGAAATAGCAAATATAACACACAGACCCTATAGGCATGTTTCTACCCTTTCCTGCAAATATTAGTATACCCCAACCCCTTTTCATTAATCTCCCCATTATTCGTTATTACAGATTATCACAGGCCTAAATAGGATAATAGAACAGTTACAGACTTAATAGGGCGGCTACAAGCCCAAATACAGGATACCCAAGGTTGCTTCTGGGTCTTCAACTGAGCTTGGAACCTTAGGGGATGAAGATGCCCACACTCCAGGCGGCTATTAATACGCTTCAGTTTTGAGTGCCAAATTGGCCCAACAACTAGGCCCAAACCTTAAGACGACTGCCTTGCTTAACCATGGAATACTAAATAGCCATAACAACACCAGTGACAAGCTTAGGCCAGCCAAACAAACTTTAAGACTTAGGAGTTTCATCCCTTAATACTATAGCTAACAGAGAGAGCAGGGATTTCCAAACAAAGACATACAAATAAAGGTTACACAAGGCACATATGGTATAAAAAAATAAGTTTCGAGTGACAGGTTTGAACATCATAAGCTAGCAAACTACGTCAGATAGAATTTCAAAGCAAAATATAATCCAGAATGAGCCTCTAGGACTTCAAAACATGAGAATCTAGGAAATTCATAGACAAGAACAAGTGGATGGTAGTTTCACATGAAGGTTTTTTTTAACGTGAGAGTCTAAGGAGAATGTGATCACAAATAGCATAGCTACATGCTAGTGGGCATAGATTACAACAGTTAGGTGCATGAGACTTAACATATTGAGTATCAATCATAGTATAAAGGTTCAAAATAATCCCAGAACTCATTATAAGTGAAGATATTTCAACTCTAGATTAACAAGACATGCAAACACTAGGTCTTAACCACATTAGGGGAAGAGGTAGATATTGAATCTCATCCTAGAAGATTTGACTCTTCACAAGAGTACAGAATAAGGCAAGAAGCTAAACTCAGAATAAGCAACAGTGATAAGCATTCGAATACACACATTAGAGCAAACAGGCTTAGGAAAACATAATCAAGGCAACAAATAAGCAAATTCGACGGCTAGAAGGTATAGAGCCTTAAGAAGAGCTTCAGAGCATACAATAGCATGTTGGTTCACAAAAATCTCAGAGACAGGAACTCAAATAGAAAGAAAATAAAATTGCAAGAGTCATAGATATATTACCAGTTATAGAAGAACAAGTAAATAAGAAGAGTGATTTCAGCAACACTTCAGTGTTAATAGCAAACGAACAGTAAAACCCCAGGAATCTCAATGTGTCAGAGCTCCCAAGCGTTTCAAATGAACCCCGGGCAGTGCTTACACTGAGAAAGGTTCGAGAATCGAGTTCCGGTGGCCTTGGCTTTTAGCCGGCCAAAAATTGAGCCTATGAATAATGTAAGACAAGAAAGAATAAGGAAGACAAGAGTAGTTTTTTAGCGATTCGAGTCTGACCAAAGGGGAAATTGGGGAGGGGTTTGTATAGTATTAGGAACTGAAAGAACAAACATGGAAAGAAGACTAATCACTCAGAATAAGGAAAGGAAATCAATTATATAGAATACAAAAATGGAAATCAATCATACAGAATAAGGAAAAGGAAATCAATCATACAGAATAAGGAAAAGACCTCATGCAAATCAATTTCAAATCAGAATTAGGGCAAAGAGCAAGGCAAACCCTAATTAAGCCGGATTTGATGGAAACGTGCCCAAATCGGAGAGATACTCCGCGTTCTTTGAGGTATCTAGCTAGAATCCCATAATATCTTCAAGATCGATCCCATTTAAACTCGATTTACATGAGATACACCTTTCATATATGTAACGGTACTCAGTATTACCATATTAGAGTGGTGAGTGTTTAGAAAAGGCACGAAAACTCTTGATTCAAAGGAAATGTGCGGAGAAAGGGTGAGACCATTTTGGTCGCTAGTGTTTAGGTTTGAGAGGTGAAGTGGGGGTGTTCGAAGGTGGCGGAGATAGGGAATGGGTTCTAAGGTTTGGGTTATGGGATATAAAGAGAAGGGAAGGGTTTATTATGCACCGTTGATCATTTAAGATCAACGGCCATGATCGAAAGCGAAACAGGGCAGGTTATTCGACGGATCACGACCGAGTTATATAAAGGAGAGTTTGGTTTGGGCTACTGTGGGCTTAGTGTTTCGGGCCTTGAATTTGTCCGAAAAATTGGCCTGTTTTGGGCTAGCTCTTGAAACCCTCTAAAATCAATTGAAAAGATGAATTATTAAAACATCAATTAAATGGTAAAATAATATTTATGCTGTAAAAAATATTTGAAAATAATAGCTCAACATTATAAAAATATATAATACTACTTTGGCATAAATAATATAATAAATGTAATTATTTGTAGAATATAGACTATTATTGCAAAATTGTATAAATAGCTCAAAAATACAAATATAATTATATGAAAGGAAGTAAAAATATTTTAAAACATGCATGTGGGTGTAAATAATAAATTTGGATGATTAAATCATCACAAAAATAATTTGAAAGGGTAATTAATAGATAATCAAGTAATTTAAATGCAAAGAAATCAATTTTAAGGCTCTTAAAATTATGGAAAATTATAGAAAATACTTGCATAACTCTTGTAAATTGACTAATGATGCAAAATGACATTTGAAAGTAATACTTATTTTAAAAATATGAGGGCAAAATTGGGTATCAACAGAGAGGCTGCTGTTTTGTGCTGCGACCTGGGAACTGCGATCGTGGAGAAGGAATGATGGACCATAGATTTTTCCTTATGCGAACGCGGCTTTTGGTTCACGAATTCGTAGTTCTGGGAGGTAAAGCTTCGCGATCACGTGTGGATGTTCGTGATCGCGATAGAGGAATTTTGGGCAGCTAGTTGTTGGCTTTCTCGATCTGGAGGGGATTTCCATGATCGCAAAGGGGAAGAGCCCGGGCAGAATGTTTTCAATAGCTGGGATTTGGCTAATTTTCATTTCATTTCTTCATAGGAGCCGACCTTGGAGCGATTTTGGAGTGTTATTTTTCATCGTCAATCATGAGGTGAGTGATTGCAACAAGTTTTGAGTTAAATATACGAATTAAGGCTTTTAAATTTATGAATTTTTGTAGAAATTGTAGGATTTTTGAAGGAAACCTAGAACTTGGTATTTTTGAATTTTGACCACGAAATTGGACATGGAATGTTTATCTTAGAAAAATTTTGAAATCCAAGCACGTGGGCCCGAGGGTTGACTTTATTGACTTTTCGAGCAGAATTGGGATATCATTATAAATTATAAATTGTAAGCATTGGAGTATATTTTGATTGATTTGCATATTGTTTGACTAGTTTCGAAACATTTGGCTTTGAGTTGAGGCGATAGAGATGCGTTGGAGCCGGTTATGGAACTTCGGAGCTAGGTAAGTCTCCTGTCTAACATTGTGAGAGGGAAACTACACCCTCGGTGAAATAATTGTTATGTGCTACTAGTTGTGGGTGCTACGTATGCACGATGTGACGAGAGTCCGTACGTAGCTAAAACATGTTTATGTCCGGGTAGACTTAGGACCTTATCATGTAGCTTTTAAATTATTTGAACTCATTTTGCTGGTTTAATTAACTGAATTTATTATTGAAATTGATTTAGAAATAATATTTGAACTCATGTGGTGTATGGAAAGCACGTGTGTCGTAATTTGATGATTTCCTTCCTTTGTGGAGCGGGCCGAAAGCCTCGCCAGTATAATAGATGCATCTATGATTTGTGCCGCTCGATCCTCAGCAATGACATATTATTCTGGATCGAGCCGAACGACCTCGGCATAATCGTGCGTTATATCGCTGGCAGTCCGAATATTCACGAGATTATATTTTCAGTGATGCCTGGCACTTTATATTGGTATTCCTTATCTGTTTGATTCTTGCACTTGAAACATCTGAGCTGGTGACATAGAATACAAGACTGAGAACTTCATATCTTTAATGAAAATATTTGGAAGATTATTAACTTACTGATTTACCACATTATTGATGTGTGCTTCATATCTGCTTATGATTTATTTTATTGCTTTATTGGACCTCTAGCAAGTGTCGATGTCGACCCTTCGTCACTATCTCTCCGGGGTTAGGCTAGATACTTACTGGGTACACGTTGATTTACGTACTCATGCTACACTTGCTGCACTTATTGTGCAGGTGTGTGTGTGTGTGTGTGTGTATGTTTGGTGGTCATTTGGGCGCAAAGGCGCTATTGCAGGGACTTTAAGGTGAGTTGCATTCCATGTTACGATCCGCAATATACAGAGTCTCCATCAGAGTAATTTATATTCTCCTGTCTAACGTGTATTCCAAACAGATGTTGTATTATTATTGTACTCCTTAGTAAATGCTCATGCACTTGTGACACCGGATTTTGGGGGTTCCTGCTGGATGTTCATTATTTTAGTTCACGTAATTATTATCATTTCACCTTGTAATTTATATTTTATACGAAAATTAAAAAATAAAATCATGGGTTTTCTGCGAGTACTAGATTTTACTCTATTTATTTAATGGGATTTACGATTTAGAAAATAATAAAATGAGTAACTAAGTTGATTAATCATCGTTAGCTTGCTTGACGGCGGCGTTAGGCGCCATAATGACCTATAGTGGATTTTGGGTCGTGACAGCTTGGTATCAGAGTGTTAGGCTCACTTGGGTCTCACGAGTCATGAGCAAGTCTAGTAGAGTTTTGAGGATCGATACAGAGACGTCTGTACTTATTTTCAAGAGGCTACATGATTGTTTGGAGCACTTCCCTTCTTGATTCCTCTTCGTGCAGTTTGATTCCATTGGAGCTTATGCCTTCATTTCCTTCCTACTCAATCTTATGCAACGTGGAGCATTTGTTATCAATTGGGCACCGAGGAGTTGTAGTGGTACTGCAGGCATGGTGCAGGATGTTTCTCCCTGCGTATTTGGGCAGGCTATTATTGTCGCCTTGCGGAAGGTTGTTCTGTCGTTTCAGCAAAGCATCTGTATTTCCTATGGTTTTGAGGCTATGCACAGACTATCATAATGTTCATGTGTTGTTATCACACAGTGTTGATGTAATGGTAGGGTGCTTGTTTATATGTCGAGGTAGTGAATGACTCGAAATGAGGGTTTCTCAGTGCATGGTTTAGAGGTTCGACATTTAATTCCAGCGGAGGAAAGGCAATCATACTATAGATGTTCAGGCTTTGGTTGATGCAGTGACGAGACTTGATATTTTCGAGCGGGGTGGAATTTTCATTTGTGATATGGTGTCCTTGTTTGAACATATTAAGGTTCGCTGGCGTTATGGTTTTCTTTGATTTGCCTTCGGGACAGGATGTTGCAAAATGGTGTTGGAGAAGTGGTTGTTAGAGATAGCAGTGTGTAGCGATTTCAGAATCGAATCAGTATTTCTAATGTTGTTGGCTTGAGAAAGATGATCTTAGAAGAGGCTTAGAGTTGGTAGCAATTTATTAGTTCATGTGCTACAGAGATGGATTTTAATTTAAGGCAACATTTGGGTTGCGAAAAATGAGGAAGGGCATGGTGGGAGGTGTCTCGCGGTGGTTGAATTACTAGGAGGTCAGGTATGAAAAAGCAGAGGTCGAGAAGTTGCTTAAAGGAGATGGTTTAACCGAAGTGGGAGGGACAGAGTAGCATATGGATTCTGTGATAGGAGAGCAACATGCCTTGAGAAAAGTTTAGAGCGATTTGGGAATCATGATGGATAGTGACTAGGTCTACAGATTTATTTGGAAGGGTGGCTACTTTACTGAGGAAGATTGAATATGGCAGAAAGGAGTTTATTTGAAATGTAGGGGGTGTGAAAACTTGATTATTATTTTGAATGCAACATGACTTTGAGTTTGGAATGTATTGTCGGACTTTCAGTTGATGTTAATGGGGAATGGGCAGGCTTGAACAGCCGATGGACGAGCATGGGCTCAGGAGGGTTTACTAATTTCGTAGTAGTTGTACCCAGCACAACGTCGTTGGAAGATGTCGGTATGGAATTCCACAGGTGGGTTATCTCCCGTGAGCAGGTTAGCGGTTGCATGATTTTGATGAAGTTTCTACGAAGAGTTCTACCTACTACCCGACAGAGGGTCGAACATACGATTGTGGCTGATAATTCGGAATGTTCATGAAAAGTTTTACAAGGGACTATGAGAAATTTAGCAAGTTGACGGTGCAAGATCATGGTAATTTAGAAGGAGGAATCTTTGTGGGTTCTACATTATGTGATGGTAGCTTAAAGTTAAGTGGGGGAGCCCACCGTCTACGATTGGATCACGTGGTTGTCTGCTTGTGGGATGTCTAGTTATCGATGCATTGGTGGATTATATATGACTAAGAAAAGAAAACATCAGGGGTAATTCGAGCAAAGGACTTGATGAATGTGTTCTATATTTCTCCTTATCAATTCATGTTCAAATTTTGGGAGACTTAGAGTTTACGCTTTTTGTGGATATGATGTACATAGAAAATAATTTATCCGTTTGCTTCTTTGGGAGTGTTCATGTGGTGACAACACACTAGATTTTGGCTTATATTAGGGACCAAGTTAGAGTGGGTGACTCTTAATGGTTCTAATGGGTTTGTTATATGGTTGAAGACCGAGATTTTGCAGTAGAGTGTGAAGAATACTTGGGGAGTTTTCTATGTTATCATTGAGTCTGCGAGGCAGTATTGGAAAAATAGGAGAAATAATTACGGATTCGCATAAGGTCTTTCAGAATGGGTATACCAATTTGAGATACTATTGTGCGCATGAGGAGGGTATGAGATGGTTCATAGGTATTGAGACGATGTGGTCTCCGGATTCGGGTCACTCAAGATGAGTGCTGATTGAGTTCGTTATGTTATTGAATGGAGCTATTAGTATCTCTAAGCAAGTCAAGAGTAAATTGGAAGAAGTTGGGTCGGTTAATAATGGCTTGAATCAGCATGATTGTGGCAATGATCAGTTCCTTCGGCATGTTAAGTTTACAGGTGGTTTATGATTGTACATGCGGGCTTGACAGCCACCATAATTTGATTGATGAGGGAGGTCTTTGATTCAAATGGCCTTGTTATGTGTGAATGGATCCTGGAAGAGATATGGCGGTTTAGACCACAACCTGAGGTTTGTATTTTTTGCGGTTATGGGAATTCAGTTGCGTTTTGCAATGGTTCTTCTGAAATTAGTTCAGTGAAAGGTTTCTAGCCAATGAAGTGTTTATTCTACTAGTAGTTCAGGGGTTATGATGAATTATTCTACTCTCATGTAGCGGCATGGTAAATGCAGCAGGCAGTATGGAAATTTGGAAGTTGAGGACCAAGGTCGAAGGGCCTGGGCAGAATATTTTTAATAACGGGGTTTGGCTCATTTTCATTTCAGTTCTTCATGGGAGCCGACCTTGGAGTGATTTTGGAGCGCCTTTTTACATCGTCAATCATGAGGTAAGTGATTTATACAAGTTATGAGTTAAATATACGAATTTAGGCTTTAAATTCATGGAATTTTGTAGAAATTGTGGAGTTTTTAAAGGAAACTTAGAATTTGGTATTTTTGAATTTTGACCACGAAATTGGACATGGAATTGGGAATAGATTATATATATTTGAGTTTGTAATGTTATGGGTAATGTTTGTCTTTGAAAATTTTCAGAATTTGGGCACGTGTGCCCGAGGTTTGACTTTATTGACTTTTCGAGCGGAGTTGGAAATCATTATAAATTGTTAAATTGTAAGCATTGGAGTATATTTTGATTGATTTGCACGTGGTTTGACTAGTTTCGGAACGTTTAGCTTTGATTTGAGGTGTTAGAGAGGCGTTGGAGCCGGTTATGAAACTTCGAAGCGAGGTAAGTCTCCTGTCTAACCTTGTGAGGGGGAAACTACCCCCTAGGTGATATAATTGTTATGCGCTACTAGTTTTGGGTGCTACGTACGCACGAGGACGAGAGTGCGTACATAGCTTCCGGGTAGACTTAAGACCTTATCATGTAATATTTGAATTATTTGAACTCATTCTGCTGGATTAATTAATTGAATTTATAACTAAAATTAATTTATATATATATATATATATATATATATATATATATATATATATATATATAT
>MCJB01048329.1:0-59534 GCA_002018475.1 Nicotiana obtusifolia | reverse complement strand
ATATATATATATATATATATATATATATATATATATATATATTCACTTTGTGCTCATGTAGTGTATGGTAAGTGTGTGTCTCGTAATTCAATGATTTTCTTCCTTTCTTATGGAGCGGGCCGAACGCCTCGGCAGTAGAATAGATGCATCTATGGTTCGTGCCGCTCGACCCTCGGCAGTGTACGCATTATTCTGGATCGGGTAGAACGACCTCGGCATAATCGTGCGTTATATCGCTGGCAATCCGAATGTTCACGATATTATCTTTCCACTGATGTCTGGCACTTTATATGGTATTCCTTATCCGTTTGATTCTAGCACTTGAAGCATCTGAGCTGGTGAGGTAGAATACAAGACTGAGAACTTCATACCTTTAAAGAAAATATTTGGAAGATTATTAACTTACTGATTTACCACATTATTGATGTGTGCTTCATATCTGCTTATGATTTATTTTATTACTTTATTGGACCTCTAACAAGTGTCCATGTCGACCCCTCGTCACTATCTCTCCGGGGTTAGGTTAGATACTTACTGGGTACGCGTTGATTTACGTACTCATGGTCTGGTGGTCTTTTGGGCGTAAAGGTGCGGCTGTTGCGGGGACTTTACGGTGAATTGCATTTTATGTTATGATCCGCAGCATACAGAGTCTCCATCAGAGTTATTTATAATTTCCTGTCTAACTTGTATTCCAGACAGATGTAGTATTATTATTATACTTCTTAGTAAATGCTCATGCATTTCTGACACCGGATTTTGGAGGGTTCCTAATGGATGTTCATTATTATCATTTCACCTAGTAATTTATATTTTATACGAAAATTGAAAAATAAAATTGCGGGTTTTCTACGAGTATCAGATTTTACTCTACTTATTTAGTGGGATTCATGATTTCGAAAATTATAAAATGAGTAACTAAGTTGATTAATCACCGTTGGCTTGCTTGATGGCGGCGTTAGGCGCCATCACGACCTATAGTGGATTTTGGATCGTGAAAGCTGGGACTTATGGAGATTACCTCGTCAAGCAGTTTGTCCGCTCATTACAAGTAAATGCTTTTGATTGGTACACACACCTCGAGGCTGGATCTGTTGATAGTTGGGATCAACTAAAGCAAGAATTCCTCAATCGCTTTATAGCATGAGACGTGCCGTGAGTATGATAGAACTTACAAATACTTGTCAACGAAAGGGTGAACCAATTATCGACTTTATCAATCGTTGGAGGAATGCAAGCCTCAACTGCAAAGACATGCTTAGTGAAGCTTCGGGCATAGAGATGTGTATCCTAGGCATGCATTGGAGACTACGCTACATCTTGCAAGGTATCAAGCCTGACACATTTGAAGAACTTGCGATTCGTGCCCATGACATAGAGTTGAGCATGGCCTCCGTTGAAAATGAAAAGTTGCCCATCTATGAGCCTCACAAAGAGAATGACAAGTAAGAAGTCAAGAAATTGAGCAAGTTTGTACCCAAATCTGAAAACAAAGAAGCTATGAATGTCAACACATCACATGTGAAGTTCACAACGAAGGTGAGCAAGAAGCAGAGTATGAAATCTACTGCTTTTCAAGATAAGCCAAGTGGGAAGTTGACTCTAAAAGAAATGTAAAAGAAGGAGTACCAATTTCTGGATTCTAATGTGCCAGCCATTTTTGAAGAACTCCTCGAGTTAAATCTTATTGAGCTTCCGAAGATGAAGCGACCAAATGAAGTTGGGAAAACGAATGACCCAAATTACTACAAATATCACTGACTTGTAAGCCACGCTCTGGAGAAGTGCTTTGCATTCAAGGACAAAGTTATGGACTTGGCCCGTGAAAAGAAGATTGTGCTTGAAGATGAGAAGGCAAGTACGAACCAAGTCTCTATCACCTTTGGCTCATTCAGTCTAGATGAGCTATGTAGTTTAAAAGAAATCAAAGATGAAGAATTACTGGAGAATAACAAAGTCAAAGTAGACCACCATGATGATGATGAAGGTTGGACATTGGTGACTCGCCGTAAGCGCCACAAAAGGAGCCCACGAAAAGAATCAATAGAACAACTAACAAGGAAAATGATGGTGAAATCCAGTTAAGCATTTGAAGAAAGCAAAAGTGGAGGTGCACCTTCATCAAAGCCACGACATCCAGTGACCTTGGAGGAGTTCTTACCAAGTTGGTTCCGCACGAAGATTTCCCATGAGGGTATGGACGCCTCTTGTTGCCATGCTGACAACAGGAAAGTGATGACCTACCATCGGCACTATCTTCGGAAAAGCTCATCGAGTCCATTCCTCAAGAAGTTAATGCTTGTGAGGAAAAAGTTACGTTCACCAATGACGATCTTCTACTAGGTGACACTCCTCATAACCGCCCATTATACCTGGTTGGCTATATGCACGATAAAAGGGTAAATCGAATTTTGGTTGATAGAAGATCCTCAATGAACATCTTGCCAATTCGCACTGTGAAAGAACTTAGTATTCCCATGAACGAACTCTCGGAAAGTCGTTTGATGATTCAAGGATTCAACCAAGGGGGGCAACTAGCCATACGTGCGATCAGGTTGGGAATCACCATCGAGACATGCAATCAAGTGCATGGCTGCATGTGATCGATGTAAAGACTTCATATAACGTCTTGCTTGGAAGGCCTTGGATACATGAGAATAAAGCAGTTCCATCTACCTACCATCAATGTTTAAAATACTATAGGGTGAAGTCGAGAAGAAGATAGTTGCTGCTGATGAGCCATTCACCGAGGCTGAGTCATACTTCGCGATGCAAAGTTTTACTTGAAGAACCGCATTGTGAAGGAGCTAAAAACTGATAATGTCATGAAAAACAAGAATGACGAGTCCGCAACTAAAAGAGCTGATGTGACTGTTGGTAAAGCCAAAGTTGTTACTGAGGAGGTACAACCTAACTCGAATAAATCCTATAGAGGGGATATTGCATCTTATGGCAAGAAAGTAACTCCCACGCTCTAATATGTCCCTAAAAGGAAGAAAAATGAAGGTGAATCATCTAATCTCCAAACTAACACTCTAAATGAGTTAGCTCTTCTGGTAAAACGAATTGAAGCAGTAAAGTTGTCCTCAAAGCCACTTGCAAGGTTTGTGTCCCAAAATCGTTTGCAGAATGTGGCACTCCCTACAAAGCGAACAGATAAAGGTTTTGATCCTAATGCTTACTGGTTATTTGCAAAAGCTGGATACAATCCCAATGAGCCGTCAAAGTTAGGGAAGCTCCCATCAAAAGTTGCTACAAGACAATCACGTGAAGGTTTGGGATACAAGCAACCGTCACCAGTGCGCATCTCTATAAGAAGCGCGAGCATCAATTATATCACTGTAGAAGATGAATCTGCCACTTCTAACAAGCCTTGTGTCTTTGATCAACTGGGAAAATCAACGGTGTGAGGACTTCCGTGTTTGAGAGATTGGGTCCATTAAAGAAGGGGAATAAGTTCCAAATAAATTATCAAAGCATAGGAACACCTGTTTCGACTAGAATCCAGAAGCTCTCTAAGGATGTCCAAAGTTTGGTTCCTTCCAGAATGAGGTGAAAAACAAAACTTATGGTTTCATGTAAAGAAATACTGAAGGTAAAGCCATATATTGTGGTCTACACTAAGGAACATGATGAAGATGAAGAAAGTGTAGGTTCTTCGTATCATGTCATTGCACTAGGCGAGCATGGTGTTTCACCTCTAATGGAGGATGATGAGAAATTGGAGGATATTTCACCATGTTATCACATATCCTTCAAGATAAAGATGCGAATGATGCTCCACCTGAACTTGAAAAAGAGGTGAAGACAACAGTTGATGCCTTAAAAGAAGTTAAGGATTTGTCCTCCCATATGATGTTGAGGATTTGTCCATCTATTTGTTGCCATGGACTTGTACTTCAATATACTGTATGAACCTCTGCACCTTGAGAGCAATCTTTCCGATATTCGGGCTATGATGAGTATTCATCTCTTTGCACTCTGAGAGTAAGCTCTCCGATATTTGAGCTACCTTGAGAGTACTCTCTCCGATATTTGGGCCACCTTGAGAGTAATCTCTTCGATATTCGGGCCGTGATGAGTATCCATCTCTCGCACCCTGATAGTAATCTCTCCAATATTCGGGCCACCTTGAGAGTAATCTCTCCGATATTAGCCCTTGATGAGTACCCATCCCTTCACACCCTGAGAGTAATCTATATTGGACAGTGATGAGTATCCATTCCTTCACACCCTGAAAGTAATCTCTCTAATTTTCGAACCACCTTGAGAGTAATCTCTCCAATATTCGGATCGTGACGAGTATCCATCCCTTCACATCCTAGTATCACATTCTTCATGTGTGGAGCTTGTTCTTCTCTTCTTGGTCTAAAAAAAAAAAACAAAGACAAAAGTAGTAGTGGAAAGAAAAAGGGAGGAGAAATTACCACATGTAAACCCCTATCTCTGAATCAAGGAGGAGCTCGATGCAGCTTGCAAACACAAGACTCGATGCTTATGAGAAGAGGCTATGTATAGGTACTGGAAAGGTTGGGAAAGTCTTGTCTTGACCGATGTGGGAAGACTTCTGCCGCCTTTTGGATGGCACAATTAGTTATTTGGTTTTCTAATGAGATTTGGTTTAGTGTGCGTATGGAGCTTCTGTCCAACGGCAAAGATTTTGCCTAAGTTAAAGGTAAATATCAAGTATAAAGAAAGGACAAATCCTACGTAGCAGCTATATAGGAGCTTCTTCGTCAATTAAATGTAGTAAAAGTGAATATGTGACTATGACAAAGTTAAAAGCAAGACAATTGCATGTGCCGACTTTATTTTGGATTTGTTATCAACAAGGACTTGGTAGCATGATCATCTCCTAAAGGGATTGGCGTAGCATACAACATGGCATATATTCTTGGTTTTCTATGTCAACCTTTAACCATGTTAAAGTTGGGGATTAAGTAATTTCCAACCAACTTTATTACGTACAAAAGTGCTACATGCAATAGTGAAATGCAACATTTAAGTGCAAGCTCAATATTTATTAATGGAAAGAGTAATTTTCTTACCAAGCAGAAGTGCACGTTTTCTTTGAAAAAAAATGTTCAAACATTCCCAGCACATTTTAAATCCATATAAAGGATTTGTATGTGTTCTATGTGTGTGCTATTGTCCCGAGATACTTAAGCCTAGTCTCGGACATTATATGACCTCATACTCCGACAATTGTCTTGAAGTAGGGGGCATTTGCAGGCATTTAAATTTTTGGACTATATTTTTAAATTAAAGATATATTAGTTCAAATAAATTTATCGGGCTAGTATAATTGGATTAGTTATATAAGTCCAATATATATGGATTAAATAAATAAGTTCAAATTTATTGGGGTAGCCCGTTTAATTGGGCTACAAGTGATGAGCTCACTTCATTAGGCCCAAGATGTCATCTTCATAGAGGCCTAGTGCCATGTGTATAATGACGTGGCACGCCAAGTCAAACAGAAGAGCCAATAGGATCATGCCACGTGTCAAAATGACAAGGCATGCCAAGTTAAATTAAAAGGCCAATGAAATCGTGCCACATGGGCAAGTGACATGTTCTGGCCAATCAAATGTGGCCCTGTCACGCTTCAATCTGGTTGGTCGGAAAGTGTTTGTTCTTATTATAACTCTTTCCTCCCACAACTATAAATAGGGATCTTCATAACCCATAAAAGACACCAGAAGCTATAACAAGAAGCAAGAGAGAGCTCGTGGATCAAACGTCGCGAATTTCTCTACAAGTTTCTAGCTTCAAGCAATCAAGTTCAAGCTCAAGAACGAAGAACAAATCAAGGTTCAAGGAGAACAAATTCAAATCAAAGTTCGTGCTAGTTGAATTCAAGTTCATCGTTCGTGGCAACAAATATAGATTCAAGATCAAGCTCGAAGGCACTTGAATTTATTTACTATTGGAAAGAAGAATCAGATGATTCATAGAGTTTGTACACTCATATTATTTGAAATAAAATACTATGATTGTTGTAATATTTTTCGATCTCGATTTTATTTTCTCGACGCAAATTTATTGTCTACACTTGCAATTATGAAAATATTTACAAGCCAACAAGGAATTAAAACTCAACATCCCAATTCCCAAACCTTTTCTGCTACTCCTATTGAAACTAAATTAGTTCTAGCATATTCACTAGCAAGACAAAAGGTATTCTAGCGATTATGAGAAGCAAACTGCAATGTATTGAATATGTTTCCTTTTGTATGATTAAATTTTTTTTTTTTGAATATTAATCTTCTATAAACATTATTCTTGAGTCATAACTTGGTTAATATCTTTTCACTGTGTGATTTATATTTTTCTTGTCTTTGCTTAATTACTTTTATGTTGCTATAAAATAGTTGATGGATTTGTACTCTGACCATCTTTCACGTTTTCTTAATTCATCATCCTTTAAACATTAAAAATGTCTAGATAGTTTTGCTAAGTCTCATAAAAGTACGTACATTATTGTGTTTTATTTCTACTAGTGATTGTTATATGACATATAAAAAATATCGAAAATTAACCGAACCATACCGGTACCGAAGAGAAACTAATATGATCGGGACGGTTTCGAAAAGTCTAATTTTAGTTATACATATTAAAATAACCGAAAAATTAATTTGATACAAATTTTATAAAATAATCGATCGAACCGAACCATTTACACTCCTAATTGTGACCTTAAGGTCCTTAACTACTAGTTCAAGATTAAGATACCGAAAACTAGAATATGTCAAGTTCCGATTTCATTAAAGTTGATTACATGCCAATCAAGTATCTTGGTACTGTCTGATTATTGCACAATTGGATGAGTGTTGGCTCTATCATTATTGATCACAAAAATTTTATAATCATAGTTTTAATAAAAAAAGGGCATAGAGAAAACAAAACCCAAAACTTTGGTGGTAAAATAGCAAAAAGAAAAAACGAGGAATGTATGCGCCAATAGTTTCTCCACGAGCTTAGGGTAAATCTGGTATTTCGTAAGAATATTAGAACCGGTTTAATTGAACCGCCGAGTACTATACACTGCACCCGGTCCTTATATAAAGATGCCACCAAGGAATAAACCCCAACATCTCATCCCTTTAGCTTCTTCTTCGCAGGTTTTAGGGCAAACAGAGGTAGTGGTCGGCCAAATAGATCGAAATACAGGTTTCTGTTATTCTCTCTCTCTCTCTCTCTTCTTTTTTTAATCACAAAGTCGCTTCCATGATTTTACTTTTTTTCTTATATTATTCTACTTTTTCGTCCCCTTTTGGTCTTCTTTTTGTTCATACATGGAGGTTCTAGCATAGTGAACTCTTGATTTGGTTTGAATTCAGCGATCCGTAATTTTGGGTGGTTTTCATGATTATTTTGCGGAATTCTTTTTACATGTGAATTTGAATTCTTACCTTAGTTTATGAGTGGCATAATTTTCTTCGTAATCAAGGTGTTGATGGCACAGACATATGGCATTACGGTTTTCTGATACCACTCTTTCAAGGAATAATCTTTTTCAGTGTCGGACTTTTTTGAGATTTAGAGAACCCTTTATTTATTGTTACTACTACTAGTACTATCTTTTTATATATTTAACTTATTATCACTTTTACCTTTATTTGGTATGAGTTGAGCTTAAATAAAGCAACATTGTATTGAGTCATAGTTGTTGCTGGTTGAAAGAGACTGTTTGACCACAACTAGTTTGGGATTGAGGCATAGTTGTTGTTTGGTATAGAGTGTTCGTCCACAACTAGTCTGGGATTGAGGTATAGTTGGTTGTTGATCAATTGTCGAATATTGTTCATCTTGTATAGTTGTCTCTTGATAGTTGTCTGAGGATTTGCATGACAATTGAGATTATATTGTACAGCAGAAAGTTTGTGTTCTGGATTTTCTTTTCCGGTTTGCAAAATTTGAAAATGCAAGAAAATAGCTGCTATAGGTTTGCTATATGGAGCAATTTGAAATTTATTATTACTTATCCTGTTATAAACTTCTTATGTTTCTGTAATTTTGCAAAATCTATGATGCTGCCAGTTTTTTCATCCAGGGAAAGATTCTAAAGAAACCATTTATGTTTCAAAACAATGGGTCTCCCGGAAACAACCTCTCTGACCTTCCAAGGTAGGGTAAGGTTGCATACATCCTACCCTCCCCAGATCCCATTGGTGGGAATACACTGGGATGTTGTTGTTGTTGTTGTTGTAAGTGCTATTTGTTATTATTAGCAAAAAAGCCGATAAGGTTCTTTCTTTTCCTTTGGCTCATTGATAAGAGTTTGTTGTAGCAATTTCTTGACATGTGATTCAAGTATTTAAATGTCATAATGTTGTTCTTGCTAGTTGGAAGAACTTATCTGATATTTTTTCAAATCTAACTACTCATCTTCAGGTCTAGTTTTCTAGATCCTCACAATGGCGACTTTTGCCAAACCTGAGAATGCTTTGAAGCGAGCTGAAGGTTAGTTGTTTCTGTCATTATCTGGTTTGGTAGTGCCATTTAACAGATGTAATATTGATATATATACTCTGCTAGTCAATTTGTTACTAAAAATTGTCTTAGTCAGTTGAAGATATGACATTGTATGTAACTACTCAAATGGAGTGCAATATATGACATATTATCTCAAATGGCTGGGACGGGCTTAGGAGTGGGCATAGTTTGGGGAAATCCGAAATCCAAATTTTTTGGATATTTGGTTTGGATTTTTGGATTACGGATTGGATTTTGGATTTAATTAAATTTTTTGGATTTCGGATTGGATATTGGATTTGGTACTTCGGATTTTTGGATATCCGAAAATCCGAAATTTTTGTTCTTTATATTTTGTAAATTATCCATATTCCAATAGTAATAAGTTCAATATCCTACCCATTAGATATTATCTCATATATTCAATATTAATTACTAAGTTACTGTCAAAATACTTTCTATTTGGACATGATTTACTATTACTACTTCTTATCGACCGTATTAATGTCTCTGTTGTATTTTTTTATGATAATTTTATTACTTGAATACTTTATTTGGATGATTGCGGCAAGAATGAGGAACTTTTCAAGGAATTTTGACATAGAGTACTTCATTTGGATTATTCATTTTTGTAAAAAGTAGAAACATCTCAACTTATACGCTCAAAACCAAAAATTCATATTATCCAAACCGATTAATCCGAAACCGAACTTAAAAAATCCAATACAATCTGAACTTATTTGGATTGGATTTGGATTGTCATTTCTTCAATCCGAAAGCCGAAAATCCACACCGAAATTCTCATATCCAATCCTTTTCTCCTAATAGTTTTTTTTTGTGGGGGTGTGGGAGTGGGGTGGGGAGGGGGCACAGAGCGTTTAGTAATTTTGAGGCATCTTAATAGTTTAGAAATCTAAAAGAGTTGCCAGCAGAAATTTTTGAAAACAACAGCAACTCTAACGTATGTCTTTAAGTTGCTACATTGATCCTTATAAGAAAAAGTTGCTACATTGGTTTTATTAGTCAATCAAAAGCATCCACTTATTCTCTTTGGAGTTTGACATTGCTGAGCTTAATATCCTGCTGCAGAGCTGATTAATGTTGGGCAAAAGCAAGAAGCGCTACAAGCACTTCATGATCTGATTACATCTAGGAGGTATAGAGCTTGGCAAAAGACACTTGAGAGAATAATGTTCAAGTATGTAGAGTTATGTGTTGACATGAGAAGGGGGAGGTTTGCTAAGGATGGCCTGATTCAATATCGTATTGTCTGTCAACAAGTGAACATTAATTCATTGGAGGAGGTGATAAAGCATTTTATGCATTTAGCCACTGAGCGGGCTGAACTCGCTCGCAATCAAGCACAGGCCCTAGAAGAAGCTCTGGATGTGGAAGACTTGGAAGCTGATAAAAGACCTGAAGATCTCATGTTGAGTTATGTTAGTGGGGAGAAAGGAAAAGATAGATCTGATCGTGAACTGGTCACACCCTGGTTTAAGTTCTTGTGGGAGACATATAGAACTGTTCTAGAGATCTTGCGCAACAACTCAAGGTTGGAGGCTCTGTATGCTGTAAGTACCCCTTTCTTTATCTTTGTTTGTTTGTTTTTCTCCTTTTCTTCTAGGATTAGGGGGTCAACCTCTGCCTGGACTCTCACACACCTTGTAACTGATGATCATGTATTTATGTCATCAAATGAGGGATTTGAGTATCCTGACTTTTCAGTATCTTGTTTGGATAGTAAATTACTGAGCAAGTTGTTTCAATGTAATTGAAAACCATCGCTTCGTCGCTTAAAGTGATGAACCAATGCAAAGCGAGATACTTAATAAGAGGATGTGCTTCAAACAATAATGCGCAAAGTGATCGAAACGCGAAGTGATCAATTCTTTGGATCTCAACTCTAGAGTTGGATCAATATTGCACTATTGTGTATTGAATATTGAGATTAGCTGTTTTAATTGCAATTTGATTATTAATAGTACTAAATTCATGTATGTTATCATTAATTTTCTCTAAACTATGCACTTCGCTTCTTCGGTTCTTGATTTTTCACTAACAACCCCATGGACCTTGTAGCTTTTGTGCACTTTTTCCTTTTAAAACACTAGGTTGTTTATCCTTTTTCTTTTTCTTGTTTACTTTTGAGTCAGTAGTCGGCCTTATGATTTCACTTGCTTGTCAGAAAAACGATCCTTATTCATATACTGCTTATTGGATTAACTTATTAAGTGTTGTCTTGATTTGATGGGCTGCTATCTAACGAAGTACTTTGTTTAGTCAGATAGCTGTTTTCTCTGGTATAATCTGTGTTTTATTTTTGTTGAAAATCATCGGATAGGATCATCTTGTTGCAACTTAGATTTTACACTTGATGCCTGTTTGTCCTGCGTGCCATTTGAGCTTTCTGCAAAGTGGTTGAGTGTTGACAAAAGCTTCTATATTCGTTCCAATTGGAATTATTTTGTTGGTGCAACAATTTAAATTGAATTAAGTTCTCTTTTATATGCTCAGATGACGGCGCACCGTGCCTTTCAGTTCTGTAAGCAGTACAAACGTACAACAGAGTTTCGTCGGCTTTGTGAAATCATCCGGAATCACTTGGCAAATCTTAACAAGTATAGAGACCAGAGGGACCGTCCGGATCTGTCTGCTCCAGAAAGCCTACAGTTGTATCTGGACACAAGAATTGAGCAACTGAAAGTTGCAACAGAACTTGGACTTTGGCAGGTGTCTATTAGTTTCTCTGATATCATTATCCATATTCTTATTAGAGAGGCGTATAAATTTTTACACACTTGCAATGTCCTTTAGAGCTTGTTTTAAGGTGCATGGATTTGTTTGTCACCTCTTTATTTGGCCTTTTACACAGGAAGCCTTTCGTTCGATTGAAGATGTATATGGATTAATGTGCATGGTAAAAAAAACCCCTAAACCATCGTTGATGGTTGTGTACTATGGCAAGCTAACAGAAATATTCTGGATGTCATCAAATCATCTTTATCATGCTTATGCATGGCTCAAACTCTTCTCTCTTCAAAAGAGTTTCAATAAGAACTTAAGCCAGAAGGATTTGCAGTTAATAGCATCATCTGTTGTTCTAGCTGCTGTGTCTGTGTCTCCTTACGATAAGCTATATGGTGCATCCCATCTGGAGCTTGAAAATGAGAAGGAGAGGAGCTTGAGGGTGGCCAATCTCATTGGTTTTGATGTTGAACCCAAGACAGAGAATAGAGAAGCGGTAAATTGTTTATTTTTGATACAAATACAGAAGGGGTAAATTAATTATTTTTTATAGAAATAGAGAAGCGGTAAATTGATGTTGGTTTCTTTTACATTTGTCTTAATTATCAATTTCTCACCTTCTTTTCCTTTCCGTTTTATCCTTTTCAGCTTTCCCGGTCATCAATTCTGTCAGAATTGGTAAGCTAATCTCCAACAAAAAGATAATGCTCAATTTTATTGGGGGGCGTGGGGCACTAAATATCTTGGTGTATTTATAGAGATGAACCTCGTGCCTTACTATTTGGTTAATCTTCCATCTTTTAGTTCTTTAATAATTGTCTTGCAGACTGGTTGATTTTTCTTAATTTCTTTTCACTTATATAGGTGTCCAAAGGGGTGATGACCTGTGTTACCCAAGAAGTGAAAGATCTTTATCATCTGCTAGAACATGAATTTCTTCCTTTGGATCTGGCACTGAAAGTACAACCCTTATTGAACAAAATCTCGAAGCTTGGGGGTAAGGTATCTTCAGCCTCTTCGGTTCCTGAAGTGCAACTGTCCCAGTATGTTCCAGCCTTGGAAAAGCTTGCAACTCTGAGGTTGCTCCATCAGGTTATCGCATTTATCTTTAGAGTCCTTTATTATTCGGCATTACATTTAACTAACTCTGAGTGTGCTTATTTCGCTTCTTTTTATGTTTACAGGTATCTCAGGTGTACCAGACAATTCAGATTGGTAACCTGTCTAAGATGATCCCATTCTTTGACTTTGCTGCTATTGAGAAGATCGCTGTTGATGCTGTTAGACATAATTTTGTAGCCGTTAAAGTTGATCACATGAAACATGCTGTCTTCTTTGGTAAACAGGTACAATTATGTCCGCTGGACTGGAATTAAACCTCTTTCCTACCCTTTCTTTTCCTGGGTGTTGGGAGGTGACTGGATGTTCCTCTTTTCTGTGCTCCTATGTTGGTTGTGAGATATCCTGTCTGCTTTATCAATTATCTTTGCTGAGCTACATGATTTATTCTCCCTTATTATAAAAACCAACGGATTAGTTCACTGATTGACATCTACTAAGCTTTTTCCTTGTTTTTTATGTACCTTTTCTGGTATTTTTACATCCTTCAAGAATCTCGCATTCCCAGAGGAGAAAGTGATGATAGAGCTGGGGACCAGATTATTGGGCTTCATCTTTAAATTTTTGCGCAGTAAATTAGTGGGCCTCTTTAAGTGTCTGTCAAACACTCAAGTTAGCATAACAAATGCATATCTTGCTTGTAGATGGAATGTGGGCTGAATGGTGTGGGATAGTTCTGAGGGGTTGTTCGACTGCTGATGTAGAGTTTTAGCAGTTTAGTTGCATTGTGCTGGTTCTGGATTTTGGGGCATGGGAATGGGGTCAAGTGAGAAGTTTCCTCTCGTTCTCTGTTAAATTTAGCCTTAGACCTCTGCGGTTTAATAGATTGAACAAGTGATGCAGAACATTTCTAAAGTGTTTTTCCTAAATACTTATGGACAAGAACTGCTGTAATCTTAATGAAGTCGTTTATACTATTCTTGGTGAATTTCCTTGACATACTGGCATGCTTAGCAGCTTAGTTCGGAAGGTTAGGGCTTGGAGGGGCAGACAGGTCCTTTTCCTTTGCTTCAGTTTCAACTGTTTATATGTATCAGTTTTGGGATGGATTTGTTTTATCCTCTCATTTGCCTTGTGTGGAGATAGAAATAGTAGAATGATTTGTCACTCGTCCATTTATATTTTTGTTCCAGAGTATTGAGGCTGAAGGACTTCGGGATCACTTGTCACATTTTGCTGAATCCCTTAGCAAGGCAAGGTTAATGATCTATCCCCCTGCGAAGAAAGCTGCCAAGCTTGGGGATGCCCTCTCTAATTTAGCGGAGATAGTGGAGAAAGAGCACAAGAGACTCCTGGCACGGAAGTCCATAATTGAGAAACGCAAAGAAGAGCAGGAGCGTTTACTCTTAGAAATGGTATTCCCTTCTTGAAGGTGTTGGAGTTGTTTGTTATCATTTTTTTCCTATTTGATGAACTTCTGTTGACATTTCCTTGAAAAGGAACGAGTTGAAGAAACAAAGAGGCGAGAAATGCAAAAGATAACTGAAGAGGTGGAACAAAAAAGGATGGCTGCTGAGTTAGAGCAAAGAAGGACCCAAAGAATTCTCAAGGAAATAGAGGAACGAGAACTCGAAGAGGCCCAAGCTTTGCTGCAAGAAGCTGAAAAACGCAGCAAGAGGAAGAAGAAACCAGTCTTAGATGGAGTGCGTATAAACTTTGGACCTTTTTTGGTTGTTTTGCAGACCTCTAAATGGAAGATCTTACCATTGGTAATCTATGTGCAGGAAAAGATGACTAAACAGGTTATCATGGAGTTGGCCTTGAATGAGCAACTCAGGGAGAGGCAAGAGATGGAAAAAAAATTACTGAAGTTTGCAAAAACAATGGATTATATGGAGAGAGCGAGAAGAGAAGAAGCAGCGCCTCTTATTGAATCTGCATTTCAACGGCGTTTAGCTGAAGAGGCGGCTCTTCATGAACGCGAACAGCAGGTATGCATAAAAGCAGAACTGTATAGCATTTGTTTGCCCAACCACCATAACAACATATTCTCTCACATTTTCAATTGAAAAACTTAATAGGAACAAAATTTTGGATTTTCTTTTTGTATCTTCTTTTTGGTCAACTTTTCATGATTAACAGATCTGGGTTTCTAATAATCTGCAGCAAGAGATTGAGTTGAGCAGACAACGACATGCTGGGGACCTTGAAGAGAAGAGGAGGCTAGGCCGCATGTTGGGAAACAAGGTCTGTTTATCTCAATGTTATGAGTTGATTGCATTATGTGATAGTATCTTCGGACAAAGCCTTTGAGCTTATGGTTGTATAGGGGCAACACCTTTCATGCAACTTGGTAGGTCTAACCAGAACTGGTACAGGACCAATTACATAACTTCTGAACTTCGGACAGGATAGTTTAAGCTTTAGGTTATATACCTAATAGAAAAGGAAATGAATTTTTCCTTTTAATACCCTTTTAATAAAATTTCCTGTGTAATGGCCTCCTTAAATTACCACGGGAAGGGTAGAAAGTTGAAGGAAACTAGGTGTTATGGTGATCATAGTGAAGTTTGTTCTTTTTCCTAGGAAGCTCAAAGTCCTATACAAGGTTGCTTCAAGCCGCACGAAAAATTAGCAGAAAAGCTACATGGACCTGTACCAAATACATACATACTTGATTTGAACTGGTATCCGAGTTCCTCTATAATGAGTTATGATAATAAATTGTAGTACAGGGACAGTGCTACAATTTACTTTTGCCAAAGGTAGCCTAGAGGTAAATAGTAAGTCCTAACAGTTTGCTTTCAACTGACTGAATTCTGTTAAGCCACGGTCTTTGGAACAAAATTGCTCATGGTTTCTGTCAAAAAGGTTTTATGACATAGTTTGCACTTAATTCATGCTGCCCTTACACATCAGCTGATATAGGCCTGATTATGCAGAGAATATTCCAAGAGAGAGCTGTTAGTAGCAGGGAAGCTGAATTCAATAGGTTGAAACAGGAGAGACATGAACGAATAAACCAGATAACTCAGACAAGGAAACAGGATAGGGAGACTAGGAGGAAGTTGATATTCTTTTTGCGATCCCAGGAAGAGCAACAAAAGAGGTTGCAGGAAGAGGAGGAAGCCCGGAAACGTGAAGGTATCCTTCTGGTTAAAGATGCATTTTATGTATTGAATTTAGCTTTTATTGAAGTGTGTTTCACCAAAGTTTATGCTTCTGCTCATCCCTTGGTTGCTGCTCTTTTTAGCAGCAGCATTTTATTGTCATTGCTTATTTATGCGTTTAGCTGTGACCTTGTTTGGGGTTATGCATATTGCATACTGGTTATAATGTGCTCTTATCTTCGCAGTCCTTTTGTGCATGTGTAAATGTCTCCTTTATAATTTTCAACTGTGCGGTCGCTCTCAAATTCGTTTTGTCCTCTCCCCCATCTCCCCCTTTTCTATTTTTTTCCCTTTTGGGGGGTTTGTAGTTTTGAGTTGTTATTCTTAATCAATTTAGAATCCTATGACAGTATTATGAGAATTTTGCAGAAGCCGAGCAGCGGAAGAGAGAGGAAGCTGAACGGAAGGCAAAGTTAGATGAGATTGCAGAAAAGCAGAGGCAACGTGAGCGTGAACTTGATGAGAAAAAAAGGCTGGAGAGAGAGGAGATCTTGCGGAAATCCACGCCTGTGTTACTGAAGCCTGCTGAGCCTTCAACCGTAGGTCATCCGGCGGAAGCTGGAGGAAGTGCTCCCGCAGCAGCAGCTGCTGCACCTGCTCCTGCGAAGTTTGTGCCCAGGTTCAGAAGAGAGAAAATTGATGGGGCAGGCCAGGCCCCACCTCCTGAAACTGACAGGTGGGGCAGTGGCAGCAGGCCTGACGATCGGCCATCTGATAGATGGCGTGACGAGCGAAAGCCGCTCTCATTTGGTGGTGGCTCAAGGACCAGCTGGTCAGGCTCTAGGCGCTGAATTGCGGGGAGTTACGTTGCAGCCTCCGTCAAGACGTTGCATTGTCAGGATATTTATTGCAGAAATTCAATTTCAGCCTTTTGTAGTTGAAAAATTTCTTGTGGCATTTTCTTTCTCGTGTATCTGGGGTTTTCTCGTATAGCGTAGCTCAATAGTAGCATTTCTTGAGTAGGATATTTTCTGGACGTTGTAGAGAGCTTTAAGTTTTGATGTGTTCGAACTATAAAAACCTTTTGGTCGGCGAATTGGATGATGAATAAGAATTTTAGTCTTTCCTTCACATTATTGTGATAAATTATTGTTTGTTTTTTGGTTAGCTAATCATGTCAATTTAAATACTTGGAAATTGTTTGGGTAATGTAAGATTTTGACCTTACTATTTAAAGGCAAAAAAAAAAAAAAGAGAGAAGAAAAATGTCGAGAATAGTATTATTTGGCCGTTTGTAGGGGTGGTTAACCACATATATTCTTGGGAAAGGCCGAGGTTGTTTAACTTATGATATTTACCATTTTTATTAGGTAATTAATTATGTTTTTTTTAGAAATTTATAAAAACCTCCCTCGGAACTAGGGGTGGTTCAAGAAAAGCCGCAATGTAAACCTAAGTCAGTTCTTCCCCTAAAATCAACATCATTTGGCAGAAACAGTACTAAAAACTTTCTTCAAGCGCTGAAGGGCCGTATTTGCAAAAACAACCCCTGTTTTGTTACTGAGTTTATTGAACTAAATTTTCAAAATAGCCACTTTGAGTTTTTGAAAATGTGTCGATTTTGATCATTTGTCCTCAATTTGCGTGTAGAATGAGCATCGTTGAGAATTTTACCTTTTCGGGTCGAATATGAGATTCCGCTAAGACTCCACACGTGGTAGGGGAGGTCAGCAAGCTTGCTGTGACTAAGGCATTAGGTGGGGTCACCAGTCTTCTGAAGATTAAGCCCAATGTTGATCTAATTGAGGCACTGATACCATTCTGGGACCCGACACACAATGTTTTTCACTTCTCAGATTTTGAATTGACCCCTACACTGGAGGAGATAGCAGGTTATGCCGGTATTGACGGGAGTCTTAGGCATCAATATCTAGTAGCACCCAGAACTGTGACCCCTCACAAATATTTGGACCTTCTGAGCATTAACCGACAAGTTAAAAGTGAAAGTTTGGCCGAAGGTTACTGTACATTCCACTTTTTGTACAGCCGGTATGGGGACCCCTACGGATTTGAGGCTCCAGACACTGGTTTGAGTCACCAAGGGAAGAAAAACAAGTGGGAAGCACGCAGAGGTTTAACCTTTATAGTCGCATTTTTGGGCACTCTGATATGCCCAAGGAATGACGGACACATAGAGTTGGGACTTGCAGGGGTGGCTTACTTTTTGGTCAAGAAGGCCAGCGGTACTCTTGTTCCGATGATTCTCACAGAGATCTATCGAGCTCTAACTCCCTGTCGAACTGGTGCAAAATTCTTTGAGGGTTGTAATCTGCTTTTGCAAATGTGGCTGGTAGAACATCTCTGTCATCACCCAAGATACATGAACTACGGATTAACCGGACTCAGTTGCATCGAAGAGTACGGAAACAGGATAAACGGCTATGAGTTGCCAGAAGGAACTGTAGCATGGTTCACACATCTAGGTTCTTTAACCATAAAGCAAATTGGGTGGACTTTCAGTTGGCTTCCGGTCAACAAAGTTATCTACATGTCTGCCGACGTGTGCTTTCTTTTATTGATGGGTCTTCGGAGTATTCAGCCATATGCCCCACATCGGGTTTTACGCCAGTTGGGAAGGTATCAAACAGTCCCTCATGACAAAGATCTGAGCGCGCAGGTTATTGAGCTACGCCCAGGGCTGCATTTCCGGAAGAAAAAGGTTTGCTAGGTTTGGCATCAATGTAGGTTTCTGGAGCCACAGACTCAGGTACGGGATTTATCATCTGGTGAGGTAGAGTCTAACTACATAGCATGGTATGGTAAGAGAACCCGGGTCGATCAAGAGCCAGAACAGCCCTCCAAAAGGCCCCATGTCCAACAATTCACTAACGGGGCATAAGAACAGTGAGTCTGGTTAGCCAAAGAGAAAGAATATCGAACCACCATCAACAAACTAGAGCATCATGTCAGAACCATCAAATTTGAAAGTGGGTTGCAAGCGGCTGAAGATGAGGGAGAAAAGAAAAGGTTAGCCCCGAAAAATGAAGCTCTCTAAGCTCAACTCCAGGAAATGAAAATAGCCGCTGAGACGCCAGTAAAAAGTGAAAGGGACAAAAAAATCATAAGCAACCGGAGGCGAAAAGTGCATGACTATGCGGACAACCTGACAAAGGCCGAGAATTATTTGGCAAAAGCTCGGGCAAGGGTGGAGAAAGATGCAGAAGAACAGACAAGGTTAGCTTGCCAGGCAAAGCAAAGTTGCGATAGAGAAGTCGCAATTCTGAGGAAAGAGTTAGCCACTCTCGAAAATGAAATGGGTCAGCACGTCAAAGACTTCAAGGCGGAAAGAGAACACTATTATTCATTGATCAACAAATTGGAAGAGAGTGTGCTGAGGTTACAGAATCGAAAGCAACCGGGCCATGCAGGTAGTGGAAGTCCGGGAGCAACAAATTGGATGATTACTTCAGGAGAAAGGTCCCATCAAACTCAGAATCAAAGAAATAGCCGACTATACTGCGATGAAATGCAACGAGTGTGAGAATATGACTCGAGCTATGTTCTTTGCGTCAGTGCTGTCTTTCGCTCGCCAGGTGATGGCCGACCTAGAAATCCTTCAGGAAGATCTTGCAACAGGGCCCGTGTCGAGACCGACTGATGTCCCGCGGGCCTTCGGAATAACATTTGAGGCCCGTCTGTGTTCTTGATTGTTAAGTCTTTGAGTCTGTATTTTACTTTTTCTCTTGTCGAGTCTGTTTGTCCTTTCATCCATGTCGTGCCTGTTGTTGTTTTGTTTTGAGTCTGTATGTTCTCCTTTTTAGGTTAGTTATCAATATCTTCAAGTCTTTGTAATGAAAAACCCAAAAAGATTTTGGTAATGAAATATTGAAAACCCCCAAAATTTTCTTTGCTTTCATTTTGCATTTATTCCCTTGAACTACGTAATAGTCTGATTCATGCGACGTCGTGATATGTAGGCAATCCCCATCGAATGTGATCATAGCCATAATTAATGTGAGTTGAAAACAAAAAAGAGAGAAAATTGAGAGACAATAAGTAAAAGAAAAGGAAGAAAAGTGTGATAAAAACAAAAGAGAAAACCAGGAATGACAAAACAAAAGAGAAAGAGAGAGTGAAAGCGAAAGAAAAGAATTGTAGAGTGAAAAAGAGATAGAGAAAGCTGGGATGAAACACGCAACCGTTGCAAAAAATATTTTAGAAGCGTTTAACTGTTCAGGTGCATTGCATCCCCAATGTGCGATTCCCTATATGTTAAATGTCTCAAAACTAACAATGTTGTGTGTGCAAATAAGCCAGGTTCTGTTCAGGTGGTTGGTTTTGTCGGTAATCTGGCTTCTCATCCATATTTTACAAGATCCAAAGGAAGGGTTCCAATGGCCTCAGAAAGCAATCTCCGCATCATTAATCCTGAGGATAGCCCTGGACTGGCTATTTCATAACCTGAATCGGTAACCATCGAAGAAAATAAGATGCTGCATCTTCGCATGCTGGAAATGTGGGAAGCTTGGTCTAATGGTAGGGAACTGCCAAATGCAATCCCTGGATTCCCTGAGCTGATCCCAAGGACGAGTGGAACCACTAACATCCCTATAACCAACCCATTTATCTCGTGTGGATACCCTACAATGTCATCCAACTTTACCAGTATGCCTTCTGTGGTTCGCTCCCAGGCACCAATTTTTCGGGCACCTTCAACATTGTTCTCCGCACCACCGGTTTTTACCATGGCACCACCAACTGTGCCCAGGCCATGCTTTGAACCCCCAACATTCACCTTCCAAGGTCCGCAATTTTGATCTGATATGACTCATGTCGCTCCGGACTCGTACGCTCAACAACCACAATATGAGTGTCCGATTGAGCAGGAAAGAACAATTAAAAATCCCGAGTAGGAAGAAATGGCTCAGAAGATGAAGAGCTTGGAACAGAGCTTGAAAAACATGCAAGGCTTGAGTGGCCAAAAAAGTGTCTTCTACTCGGACTTGTAAATGTTTCCCAATGTTCATTTACCTGCTGGTTTCAAAATGCCAAGGTTCGAAAAGTATGATGGACACGAAGATCCAATCGCCCATTTAAAGAGATAATGTAATCAGCTGAGAGGGGTTGGTGGAAAAAGAGCTTCTGATGGCCTACTTCGAAGAAAGCTTAACAGGAATTGCCTCAGAGTGATACATGGATCAAGAAATCACCATTGGCACATATGGGACTATTTGGCCCGAGATTTTGTCCGACAATTCCAGTATAATGTGGACATCACTTCCGACAGAAACTCCTTGTCCAATTTCAAAAAAAAATAACCGCAGAAAGTTTTCACGAGTATGCTGTCAAGTGGCGTGAGCAAGCCGTCAGAGTAAAACCCCCGATGGACGAAGCAGAAATGGTTACAGTCTTCCTACAGGCCCAAGAGGCTGATTACTTCCAGAATATGATTTCCGTTATGGGCAAGCCATTTGCTGAGGCTATCAAGATTGGGGAGATGGTAGAGAACGGTCTGAAAACTGGACGAATCTTGAGTCAAGCTGCTTTGAAAGCTACATCACAAGCCATCCAGAATGGCTCAGGGTTTTGGCTAATCGCAAAAAGAGGGAGGAGGGAGCCGTGATGGCTTCAAAGGGGTCTCGCCGATCACTTGACCATTCTTATATGCCACCAAGAACCTCACAACACTACTACCCACATCAAGATGCAACTTATGCCATGGCACCACCTCACTATGCGATGATGAATGCCCAACCTTACATACGGCCCCAGCAACATTACAACCAAACCTGAGCTCCACCTCCTAGAAACAATCATCCTAACCTAGCTTCCTACAATCCTCGCGCACCAAAAAATGCACGCCAACATAATCCACGCCCTCGTGAGCCTCCTAGAAGAAACAATTTCACCCCTATTGGTGACTCCTACTTCAGTATGCTTCAGAAATTAATCCAACTGGGTCTATTGCAACTTGTGCCTCCCAGTCGACAAAATCCCGAGTCTCCATCATACAGGGCCGGTACCAGGTGTGCATACCATTCAGGAATGGAAGGCCATGACTTAGAAGATTGTTGGGCCCTCAAAAGGGCGGTTGAAGGCCTGATTGAAGAGAAAATAATTATGCTGAGGAACGAGGAGATCCCTAATGTGACTAACAATCCATTACCGGATCATAATAATGGGCCGATCATTGGTATGGTTTGTGATGACAAAGAGTTTGACCCGGCATTGAAAGCCATTGTTGCCATCGCCAATTCAAAGGCAAGACCTAAAGCGGCGGTGAAACCTGCCAAAATCGAAAGAAAGTTGCTTCGGTTTCTCAAGCTGTTGAAACAAAAATTGGGCCGACACCTACCAAGAACGTGGTTCTTTATGTTCCTACGGCCCCGAGAAAAGAACGGCTTATCCTCAGCGCTCCTACGAAATTCGATGAAAGAAAATCTATGTTGAATGTGCCAAGATTATGATGTACCAAAGGGGACGTATGTGGCGCGGGGGCAGGTAATATCACCAAGGCTGACTTAGCCCGTGGTTATCAACCCCGCATCGCAGAGTCCTATGAAAAATCCTACCGCAGTCCCCTGGAACTACGACAAGACCGTGGTTCCAACAAAGGGAAAAAAATTATGGGGGAAGTGAATGAGATGAATCATTCTGGGAGGTACCATATCCCAAAAGAGCTAAAGAAGTCAAAATAGAACAGGGATAAACAGATGCCGTCCAAGAACCCTGTAAGAAATGAGGAAGCAGAAGAGTTCTTTAGAAAGATGAAAACTTCAGAATACTCAATAGTTGATCAACTCCGGAAGACTCCTTCCTAGGTCTCACTCTTATCTCTGCTATTGAGTTCGGATGAACACCAGAAAGTTCTCCTCAAACACTGAATGAAGCATATGTCCCGGTTGATACTTCTGTCGAATAATTGGAAAGAATGGCCAAAAGAATTTTTGAGGTCAATAAGATTTCCTTCAGCCGTGATGATTTGCCCCCAGAGGGAGCTGCCCACAACAAAGCCCTCTACCTGAATGTCAAATATGAGGGCTATTATGTGAAAATATTGATGTAAGATGGTGGGTCCGGGGTAGATATTTGCCCTCTCTCAACACTCCAGAGAATGAAGATTGGAACAGAAAGAATTCAGGCTAACAACGTCTGCTTTCGAGCTTTTGGTGGGGTCAAGAGAGACACAATAGGAGAAATTGATCTGATTCTAACTATTGGCCTTGTGGATTTTGAGGTGACCTTCCAAGTTTTGGACATGGAAATATCATACAATTTCCTTCTGGGTAGACCATGATTCATGCTGCAGGAGCTGTTCCCTCCGCTCTTCACCAAATGGTCAAGTTTGAATATGATAATCAAGAGATTGTTTTCCATGGAGAAGACGAGCAATCCATCTACCGGGACTCTTCAGTCCCATGTCTTGAAGCTAGGGAAGGCAGTGAGCATATTGTGTACCAAGCTTTTGAAATTGTGGTCGCTGACCAATTTGAAGAAGGGGCTCCATTACCTTAACCTTGCCTATCTAATGCTTCGGTCATGGTCGCCACCTAAATGATTCAAAATGGGTATAAGCCCGGAAAGGGGCTCGGAGTATCTCTGCAGGGCATTGCTGAGCCCATCTCCCCACTCGTTAATGAGAAGTATTTTGGTTTGGGATTCCGAGCTATAGAGGCCAACAGAACATGGGCCGATAAACGCAAAGAAAATGGGTGGATCCTGCCACAACCCATTCCACATCTCGCCCAAACATTTGTCAAACCAAAGTATGTGGCGGAAGAAGAAGAGGCATTCACGGCTAAAGAAATTGATGATATCTGTGAAGCCTTGAAGCAAATGCTCTATGAGTCCCACATAGTCCAGCCAGGGGAAGGTACAAGCAGTGCCGAAGTGCAGTATATGGGGCTGGATTTCAAGCTCTAGAGCTGGAAAGCTACCTCATTCCCTGTCAGGTGGGAGTCGCGGTAGTTCAGTCTTGCAATCTTTTCTACATTACGAGTTATTTCAGGGTGTAACTCGAGTGTTTTACTTTATTGTCTTTTAATTCTGATGGAAACCCTTCTTTCAATTCAATGAAATGGAATCAATATTTCATCGTCCCTAGATGTCTCTTTTCTTTTGTTTTGATTTTTCTATTTTTCTTATCTTTTTCTTTTTAGTTCTAATAATACAGACTTAAATAACATGACATGGTTGCGGACTTCATGTCTAGATCCTAAAATACTGTCTAACTTTGAAATAATGAATCAACAACCAAAATATGATGAAGATGAGGCTTTTAGGGAAATAAATCGAGAATTGGAACAATTTGAGAATAGGCCTAAGCCAAACTTCAATGAAACCGAGCCAGTTAATTTGGGCAGTTCAGAAGAGATCCGAGAAACCATGATAAGCATTCACGCTGATGAAAGAACTAGAGATGCCTTGATCCAACTTTTGTTTGAATTCAAAGACGTGTTTGCATGGTCTTATGATGATATGCCAGGACTGGGCGTTGATTTGGTGGTACATAATTGCCTACCTATCCCGGTTATCCACCAGTTCAACAGAAGCAAAGAAAGTTCAAAACTGACATCACTGACAAGATTAAGGAAGAAGCCACCAAACAACTGAAAGATGGTGTGATCCTAGTGGTCCGATATATCACATGGCTGGCTATTGTGGTACCCGTGCCGAAGAAAGATGGAAAAACCCGAGTGTGTGTTGACTACCAGGATTTGAAAAAGGCAAGTCCCAAGGACAATTTTTCATTGCCAAATATCCACATTCTTGTTGACAATTAAGCTAAACATGAGAACAGTCTTTCGTGGATTGTTATGCTGGGTATCACTAGGTTTAGATGGATGAAGAAGATGCATAAAAGACTGCTTTCACCATACCTTGGGGCACTTACTGTTACAGAGTCATGCCATTTGGTTTGAAAAACGCGGGGGCAACCTTCATGAGAGCTATGACTGCCATCTTCTATGACATGATGCATCAGGAGATTGAGGTATATGTGGATGACGTAATCATTAAATCCAGAAAGCAAGAAGACCATGTGCCAGATCTAAGGAAATTCTTTGAGCGTCAGCGCAGGTATGACATGAAATTGAACCAAGCTAAATATGAATTCGGAGTTCCGTCTGGGAAACTTCTGGGGTTTATAGTCAGTTGGATGGGTATCGAATTGGATCCAACAAAGATAAAGTCTATTTGAGATTTTCCACCTCCGAAGAGCAAGAAAGAGGTCATGAGTTTGCTAGGAAGGCTGAATTACAGAAACCGATTCATCGCTCAACTTACTACCACTTGTGAGCCCATATTCAAGCTGCTAAAGAAATACGCGGCAATCAAATGGACAGATGAGTGTCAAGAAGACTTTGATAAAATCAAAGAATATCTGTCAAATTTGCCGTTGTTGGTTCCGCCCGAACCAGGAAGACCTTTGTTCTTATATCTAATAGTCCTGAAAAATTCTTTCAGCTGTGTCCTGGGGCAACATGATGTAACCGGGAAGAGAGAACAACACATATATTATCCGAGCAAGAATTTCTCCATTTATGAAGCCAAGTACACTTTGTTGGAAAGAACTTGTTGCGCCTTAACTTGGGTCACCCAAAAGCTCAGACATTACTTACTGGCGTACACAACATATCTCATAACCAAAATGGATCCTTTGAAGTATATATTCCAGAAGCTGATGCCCACGGGAAGGTTAGCAAAATGGCAGATCCTGCTCACCGGTTTTGACATTGTCTATATCACTCACACGGCGATGAAAGCCCAGGCCTTGCGGATCATCTAGCTGAGAAACCGGTCGATGATGTATACCAACCCCTGAGCACTTACTTTTCGGACTAGGCAGTAAACTCAGTTGAAGTAATTCCAGAGAACACCAATGCCTGGAAAATGTTCTTTGATGGGGCCTTAAACGCAGAAGTCATCAGGATTGGAGCAATTTTGATTTCGCCCATAGGTCAGCACTATCCGGCCACAGCCTAGCTTCATTTCTTCTGTACAAACAACACCGTCGAGTATGAAGCCTGGATCATGGGCATGAATATGGCAGTTGATCTGGATGTAGAGGAATTATTAATCATGGTGGATTCTGATTTAATCATTCGGCAAGCCCAAGGTGAATGGAAAACTCGAGACATCAAACTTATCTTGTACAGGTAACATGTGGAAGATCTCAGCAAATGGTTCAAGTACGTCGAGTTCAAGTATATCCCTCGATTCCACAACGAGTTAGCTGATGCACTAGCTACTTTGACCTCAATGCTGCCGTACCCAGGTAATGTTCAGATTGACCCCACCCGCTGGAAATGCAGGTTCGAGAAAGGCATGGTTATTGCAACACAATTGAAATAGAGTCAGATGTTCAGCCATGATATTATGATATCAAAAGGGTTTTGAAAACAAAAGAATATCCCGAGCAGGCCAGTAGAGATCAAAAGAGAACTATCAGAAGGCTTGCAAGCTGTTTCTTTTTGAGTGGAGAGATCCTATACAAAAGAACTCCTGATTTGAACCTTCTAAGGTGCATAGATTCCCGAGAAGTTGAAAAGATCATGAACGAAGTGCATTCAGGAGTATGTGGGCCTCACATAAAGGGGTATATCCTTGCCAAGAAAATCCACCGGGCAGGTTATTACTGGATGACCATGGAAAAAGATTGTTTCAGTTTCGTCTGGAAATGCCATCAGTGCCAGATACATGGTGACCTGATTCATGCACCGCCTTCAGAGTTACATCCTATGTCTGCGCCTTGGCCGTTCGTTGCTTGGGGCATGGATGTTATTGGGCCAATCGAGCCGAAATCTTCAAATGGACACAGATTCATCTTGGTAGCCATTGATTATTTCACAAAGTGGGTTGAAGCAGTCACTTTCAAAGCCGTCACCAAGAAAGTAGTGGTGGACTGCATTCCAACATTATTTGTCATTTTGGCATTCCTAAAACTATCATTACGGACAATGATGTATATCTGAACAACCACTTGATGAGGGAGGTATGCGAACAATTTAAAATTATGCATCATAATTCTACCCCTTATCGACCCAAAGCTAATGGCGCTGTTGAAGCGGCAAACAAGAACATCAAGAAAATCCTCAGGAAAATGGTTCAGGGTTCTAGAAAATGGCATGAAAAGTTTCCCTTTGCATTATTGGGATATCGCACAACCGTGCGCACATCAGTTGGGGCCACCTCTTACTTATTGGTTTATGGCACTGAAGCTGTAATACCTGCATAAGTTGAGATTCCATTCCTCGGATCATTATTGAAGTCGAGATCGAGGATGATGAATGGGTCAAAACTCAGTTGAAACAATTGACTATGATTGATGAAAAGTGGATGGCCGCAGTTTTCCACAGGCAGTTGTACCAACAAAGAATGGCCCGTGCCGATAACAAAAAAGTGCGGCCCAGAAAATTCAAAGTGGGGCAACTCGTTCTGAGACGTATTCTCCCGCATCATGAAGAAGCCAAAAGAAAATTTGCTCCAAATTGGAAAGGTCCGTACATTATAAGAAGAGTATTGTCGAAGGGAGTGCTGTATTTGGGAGACATCAAAGGAAATGACCCCGAGACAGTTGTCAATGCAGATGCGGTCAAAAGGTATTACGTTTGACCCTTTTTTCACAGCTTTAACATGCTCCGATTGCGATGACGAATGCTTCTTTCTCGCTATCAAAAAACTATCAACCCTTTGCAAACCCGTTTAGCCGGTTCCCTTTCTTTAATTACCCTTTTTTGAACCTGGAAGTTATTATTTAAAAAAAAGAAAAAATGAAAAAAAAAAAGAAACAAAATAAATAGAAAGACAAAAAGAAAATCAAAAAACAAAGTTCATTGAACTACGTTCGACTTGATTCCGAAAGGATACGTAGGCAGCCTCTCTCCGGGGTTCAGTTACAACTAAACAAAAATCCACATTCCCCCAAAAGTTGAAACTGTGGCACATGTTATAAAGATGCGGCAATGGTTTCGCCTGAAAGGTTCTAAAGTTATAATTCAATCCAAATTCTTTTTACCTAAATCTTTTTCAAGCCCTTCGATCAATTGGCGAGAATGTTCAAGAATCGGAGGATACATGGATCTGATACGACCAAATGAGAGAAATAAAATGAGAGTCTTGTTGGTGAAATCCCTCACGGGCACCGTAAGGCGATGTTAAGTAGAGAAATTTAAAATGAGAGTCTTGTTAGTGAAAACTCGCAAAGAACACTATAAGGCAATAGTGAGAAGAGAAATGAGAGAGGTCAACTGGTGAAAACCCGCAAAGGGCGACATTGATCGAAAAAAGGATCCTCACAGCCATTGGCATCGACACAATCTTAGGGCAGGGTTTCTCGGTTTTGAGGCAATAGTTATGATGAATTTCTGAGATTCGGACGATTTACACGGATCAGGCATCAAGTCTAAAAGGCATGTCATGTTCATTGAAGTCCGCATGTACTCCCAGACAAGTCCTTCTTTCCGTTCCCCGAAAGGGACACCTCTTGTTTAAACTCATTTTCCATTCCATTGATTGTTTTCCCTTGAATCCCTTTCGGTCTAACTTTGTTCCAAAAACTAAGGCGAAGAAGGGATGGCAAGACTGATTTACAAGACTTTCGTTTGCCACAAGTTGATATTCAAGTGGCACCTAGCCTCGGTAGGGGCATCAAATCAACCCCAACTTGCCATGGTGGCTGATGTTTCGAAGTCGAAAACTCTCGAAAAAGGAAATCAAATTGAAGTGCCTACAAGGGCAAAATGAAGTTGAAAAGGTTATGTCCCAATTGGCTAACCGTCTCGGCAAGGTTTGAAAACCCAAAGGTTCCCCAATACTCCGAAGTTAAAATTTGAAAGGAAAAAAAAGAAGGAATTCAAAGGCCTAAAAAGGAAAAAATAAAGTTGAAAAAGGGTAAGTCCCACGTGACTGGCCGTTATGGCAAAGTCTGGAAAAGCCGAAGGTTCTTTAGGGCCAAAAATGCAATCGGTATCCAGGAATCAACTAGTTGCATTTGAAAGTATCATCAAAGAAGCCGGGCCGAGATCAAGTGACTGAAATATTCAAGGCCAAAAAACATCCACCGTTTCAAATTGACAAAATGTTCTTTGGTTGAAAAACAGGAAACAGGTGCAATCCAAAGCAACCTTGCAAGAAGCAGGTGCGACCAAAAGAAACTGCGCGGAGACTAATATAGCTCTACAGCAGCAACAACTCCAAAAAGGGAAGTCTTCTCCAAATTCTTTCCAGCATTTTACTCATTTTCTTAATAAAAAAGAAGAAATAAAAGAAATAAAGTTCAAAATCATGGTAGTATAGGTCTCCAATCACTAACTGCTTTTTCCAACATAGGGTCCCCACTCCCTAGTTGATGTTATTTTAGACATAGGGTTTCCACTCTCTATTCTTCTTTTCCAACATAGGGTCCCCACTCCCTAGTTGGTGTTATTTTAGACATAGGGTCTCTACTCCCTAGTCTTCTTTTCCAACATAGGGTCACCACTCCCTATTTGATATTATTTCAGATATAGGGTCTCCACTCCCTAGTCTGTTTTCCAACATAGGGTTTCCGCTCACTGATTGATTTTATTTTAGACATAGGTTCCCCACTCCTTAGTCTCTTTTCCAACATAGGATCTCCACTTCCTAGTTGATTTTAGACATAAGGTCTCCACTCCTTAGTCTTCTTTTCCAACACAGGGTCTTCACTCCCTAGTTGATGTTATTTCAGATATAGGGTCTCCACTCCCTAGTCTCTTTTCCAACATAGGGTCTCCACTTCCTAGTTGATTTTATTTTAGACATAAGGTCCCCCCTCCCTAGTCTCTTTTCCAACATAGGGTCTCCACTCCCTAATTTTATTTTATTTTAGACATAGGGTCTCCACTCCCTAGTCTTCTTTTCCAACATAGGGTCTTCACTCCCTAGTTGGTGTTATTTCAGATATAGGGTCTCCATTTCCCTAGTCTCTTTTCCAACATAGGATCTCCATTCCCTAGTTGATTTTATTTAGACATAGGGTGCCTATTCCCTAGTCTTCTTTTCCAACATAGGGTCTCCACTCCCTAGTTGATGTTATTTTAGACATAGGGTCTCCACTCCCTAGTCTTCTGTTCCAACATAGGGTCTACACCCTCTAGTTAATGTTCCCCGATATAAGGTACGCAAATCCTTAGTTGAGACACCATTTAGACAATAAGGGTACACCATTCCCAAAGAATCATGTTTTCCAGGGTGCACCAATCCCAACCTTTTATTGCTTTCAATAATGAACTAGTATAGAGTTTTGTTACAAATAACTTACGAAATTTTCCTAGTGAAAACTAAGGCAGAAAAATTTCGTTCGTTGGTTTGTTTTGGTGTCCGAGCAGGTTTTACCTTGAGGCACGGGGTTCGAGATGACCAAAAGAAGAAGTCTCAATCTAAAAGAAAGAAAATAAAAAAAAGAGAGAAGTGAATCCAAAATGCAGAAGTAGATGAAAAGATATGGACTACTCAAGACATGACTGAAGTCGTGGGCATTACATGTCCCATTTTGATCAGAAAAAGCCTTAGAAGAATGAACTAACACCTGCAGCTTGCAAGCATCAAGATTCAGATCAGAGTTTGCATGAAGAACCAACCAAGACTTAAGATCAAGTTTCAAAAGACTTATAGATAGGAATCTTATAACTCGTAGTTGATAGGTGATGTTTAGTGTAAATTATATATATTTCTATGTATATCACCTCATATTTGACTTTTGGTTAGTGAAAGTGGGATGTTAAATGCTACGATTCATGTTAATTTGAAGTGTTTTTATGTGTAGGAATGAGTCGGGAGCAATTGGGGGCGAAACGAGCAAGAATTAAGCTGAAACGTAAAAAAAAAAAAAGACAAGACAACATTTTGGGCGCCACAGGCAGCGCCTGGCACCACCTATGGCGCTAGAAACAGAACTCCACTGACATAGCACCCTGGTGGGCGCCTGCCGCTACCCAGGGCGCCGATTATGCGGATCTCGCCTATTTTGCCTAGGACACTATTATTTTCGTCCTTACACCTCCCCAACACCTATATAAAGAAGTTTAAACCTAATTGGAGGGGAGAGACGTGATTTTGGGAGCAAAAACACAACACGGAATCAAGCAGAAGCAAGAATTCTCAGTATCTTCATCTTTTCTAGTATTTTATAATTGATTCAAAACTTATACTTTGGTTTGATTAGATCATGAGTGGCTAATCACCCATTGTTCTGGGGTTGTGATTAGCCATGAATATTGTTGTTTGATATTAACTTTACCTTGATTATAATTCACTAATATACGGTTGTTTCTTCAATTATGTGTTTAATTGCTTAATTGTTTGGCCAGCAGTTAGGTTCTATCTACTACCTATGTTATGTTTGGGAAAACCATATTTAGATTAGAGAAGAGTTGAAGAGTGCATGATCTTAACCTTTAGGGGAGGCAGATTCGTGGTTAGGATAGGAATATACCTAATCACCGTGCTTAATTAAATATCGTGATCTTATTGCGTTCTTAATAGGTTGATTCCATAGGAATATAGGCATTGATCTATTGAGAATAGGCGAGTAGTACTTCGGGAGAAGGCTATGAGAATATTTATCGATTGATTAGCAACCGTGAGTGAATTATATGAAAGGGAGAGTTAATTAGAACACAATAAGATTGATAAATTAATCACAACCCTGGAATGTTTGTCTCTATTGATTAAACAACAATTAACTAGTTATTCGATAATATAGTTATAACTTAGAGTTGTAGTTTAGCATAATCAATCTATTGAACTTGAATTTTGCTTGATTGAATAACAATATTAGTGTGTTAGTAAGTAGTTGATATAAGTCCCCGTGGGTACGATATCTGGACTCAAAATCCTATATTACTTGTCGACCACGTACACTTGCGTGTGCTTTAGGGAGCAACAAGTTTTTGGCGCCGTTGCCGGGGACTTAAAAATCTGCTACTTTACCGACTTAAGCTTATATTTGTTATTTGTTCAAGTTTTACTTATCAGTTTACGTTGTTTGTGTTGACACAGGCTCTTCTCTTGAATGCAGAGGAGCAGAAGCGCAAACAATCTTCTTCCTTTCGATCCTGAAATTGAACGAACACTACACAAAGTAAGGAGAGAGGTAGAAGCCAGAACTAGAATTGAAAGAGAGTTGGACATTGTAGTTCAACCACAGCCGATAGAGATGGCAAGTAATGCTGAACGGGCGGTGATAGAAGCTGCAAGGCCCAATATTGCTAACATGACTCAGGCTATTGTGAAACCTGAGATCACGGGGCACTTTGAACTTAAACAGTATATGGTGCAGCTGATTCAATCTACAGGGCAATATGTGGGACTGTCTCATGAAGATCCACAGAGGCATATTCAGAATTTCTTGGAAATCACGGATACCTACAATTATCCAAATGTTTCCAAGGATTATGTTAGGTTGACACTGTTTCCCTTTTCACTGTTGGGGGAAGCAAAGGAATGGATGCAAAAAGAGCCAGCAAATTCAATCTACACGTGGGACGATCTAGCCAGGAAATTCCTAATCAAATTCTTTCCCACCAAAAAGACAAAGTCACTGAGAAGCCAAATTCTTGGGTTTGAACAACGTGATGGAGAAACTCTTCGTCAAGCATGGGAAAGATACAAGAAGCTGCTTAGAGATTGTCCACATCATTGTCAGACAGATGAGGTTTTGGGACATACTTTTGTTGACGGGTTAGATGAGGCTTCAAAGATGAATCTCGACTCAGCTTGTGGAGGCAGTTGCATGGAAAAACCTTATAGCGAAATCCAACTCTTGCTGAAGAACTTCACGGCTAATGATCATAATTGGCAAGGGGATGGCGATTCACGCAGAGCAATTAAACCGAAGGGAGCTGGGTTGATTGAACTTGATGACTTCGTAGCCATGAGAGCTGAGATGGCAAAACTGGCTAACCAATTGAACAAAATGACAATGCAACAGGTACAACCGAGGCAATAGGTACAACAGATGTCTTTGTGCTGTGAAATGTGTGGTGACAGCCATACGAGTGACATGTGCCCCACGAATCCAGAATCTATATATTATGTGGGATAGCAGAGCAGGGGGCCAATGAATCAGAATACACAATATGGGAACACCTATAACCCGAATTGGAGGAATCATCCCAACTTCTCATGGGGTGGAAATCAGCAGAATCAGAATCATATTAGACCCCAAGGAAATTTTAATCAACCGCAAAGGCAACCTCAGCAGGTAGAAGATAATACAAATGATTTGTTGAAGCAGCTGGTGCAAGACAATAAATAGTTCAGGACCGAATACCAAGCCCTCACCACAACAGTGAGGTATTTGGAGCGTCAATTGGGACAGCTTGCCTGGGCTCAAAATACTAGACCAGCTGGAGCTCTACCTAGTGACACTGAAGCAAATCCTAGGGCGGCCCTTAATGCTGTATCGTTGAGGAACGAGAGACAACTGGAAGAAGTTGAATCTAAAAAGAGGAAACAGGTGACTTTTAATGAGAAGCCAACCACAATAGAGTCAACAGCACAAAAAGCCAAAGAACCAGAGAAGCCAGTTGGAGAGGTAGTGGCTGAGCAACCCCCACAATTGGTTGCAAGGCCACCACCTCCATTCCCTCAAAGATTGCAAAAGCTAAGGGACAATGATGCATATAAAAAGTTCTTTGATATCTTGAAGCAGGTAGAAATTAATATTCCGTTGGTTGATATATTACAAGAAATGCCCAAATATGCAAAGTACATCAAGGACATTGTGGCAAATAAAAGAAGGCTAACCGAGTTTGAGACTGTGGCACTCACTAAGGAGTGCAGTTCCAATAAGCTGCCTCAGAAATTGAAGGATCCAGGTAGCTTCACCATCCAAATCTCTATTGGGAAGCATGTTGGACGAGCTCTATATGATCTTGGAGCAAGCATAAATTTGATGCCGCTATCAGTATTCAGACAGTTGGGGTTGGGTGATCCACGCCCAACAACAGTTACCTTACAGTTAGCTGATCGCTCCCTCGCTCAGCCTGAGGGAGTGATTGAAGATGTATTGGTCCAAGTGGGTTCGTTCATATTTCCTGCTGACTTTATCATCCTGGATTACGAGCCTGATCAGGACGTCCCATTTATTTTGGGGCATCCATTCTTAGCCACGGGCCGAGCGATTATTGATGTTTGCGAAGGAAAAATGACAATTAGAGTAGGTTACCAAGAAGAAGTGTTCAAGGTTTATAAAGCACTCAGGTTGCCAACCCACTATGAAGAATTATCAATGACCTTTGTGGTGGAGAGTAATTCTACGTCGTTAGTGCCACATATGAGCCCTGAAGTTCCTGTTGAACGAGTATTGATGGGGGAGGTGGAAAAGAGTAAAGATGGAACGATGGAAGAAATTAAGAAAGTACTGGATATCTCCTGCAATGATGTCCAGGGGTTCAGAAAAGAAGAAGAGCTGGAAAGGCCTGTCACTCTGACCCTTCTCAGGCCATCTGCTGAGGAGGCTCGAAGGCTAGAAATAAAGCCAGATTGATAGCGAAATTCTGAGTCGTGCCGCGACGTTAAATCAGGCGCTTGTTGGGAGGCAACCCAATTTTTATCGCTTTCCTAGTTTAACTTCTTGATTTATTCTTTTAGATTAGATAGAGTAGTACACTTGATGTATAGGTGTAGAAATATTAGATGTAATGGTATAGAACATGTAATTTGTATAAGGGTCGGGGGATCGGGATGACTATTAAAAAAAAAAAAAAAAGTTTCGGTCACTTCTTCAAAAGGGTCGGGGGATCGGGATACTATCCAAAATTTTCTTTTCACTTCTTCATTCTCTGTCATCTCCATCTCAAGATGTTTTTATTATTCTTTTTCTTCTTCTTCTCTTCTATTTTCTTTATGTGTTTTTATTATAACGTATACACACCCCCATCCCCAAGACCACAAATACCCCATAGTTCATATAGTTTTCTACTCCTTCATGTAATTCTCTTGACACTATTATGGTGGTGCATTGTTTGGTTGAAATTTGGTGTGTTTCATGTGTGTCGGAGTAGTAAACTAGAATTCCCTTTACTTCGTTGAAAATCGGGAGGGCCATAATGTTCCCCCATTGTTGAAATCTAATAACACTCTTCATTCCCACATTATGTTTGTTTAAATGCGTGAGTGAAAATTTTTGTGCACCGGTGGAGTCTGAGTAATCGAAGGTACTTGTGTATACATTTGGGCTAAGTGTGGGGTGTCAACGGATGCTTTTACAAGTTGGGGGATATGAATTTGATGCAAAACATATTCTTACACCATTATTTTTGTATATGTATGTCGTAAAATTTTGTGAGCTAGATTAATTTAGTATAATTTAGAATTTGTAAAAGGTGCCGAGCTTTTACCTTTCGTTGCCCTTATTGGCTATTCATGTTGCCATGATCAATAATTATTTTGTCGCATGGGGAAGTCTTGAGTACCCATAGTTTTTTCGTTGCAACACTTGTACTTGTATGTTCGGTTTTAAGTGTGGGGTAAATTGACGACTTGCATGCCTACGACATATGTCTTGCACTTTGCTCACATTCATGTTTACTCGTCTTGCAGGATACTATGGCCCGTGACAATATTAGTAAAGGGAAAAGCACCGGAAAATGCTCCACTACCTCGCCGATTACCAAAAGGCGAAAAAAGGGAGAGAGCTCTTCTAGGCAATCCAAAGGGAAGCAAGTGGATGAGGGGTCTTAGCAAGTACCATCAAGGCCTCGGCCTCGTTTGGAATTGGTAAATGATGCAGCTATTTCTTGGCATCGGGACTTTGTGCCAACGGGACGATATGTTTCAGAGATAGGTATTAACACCACCGCCTTAGAAAGGAAATTCCCAGATGTGCTTGCAGACTACGAGCCTTACGAATGGAAAAATTCTTGGAATGCCCGGGGCCTGCGAACCTGAGTATGGTACGTGAGCTTTATGCAAACTGTAACTATCACAGCTCAACCTCACATGTCCGAGGAAAAGATGTGTCGATGGGCAGAGAAGATTTGTGCAACTATTTAGGGGTTGAGAATGCCGACCCACGGAGACTTCAACGCCTGATTCAGAGTCCTAAATACGAGCTGATACGTCACACATTGTGTGGCGTCGATTCGAATGCAAAATGGCTAAGGAAGCAGGGTAATATCCATCTTTCCATGGTACGTGCAGATTTCAACAACACTGCCAAAGTTTGGCAGAACTTTGTGCAGGCAAGACTAATGCCTGCAGAGCACAGTAGTGATTGCACTCGTGCCAGAGTGTGTCTCATCTTCTCTCTGACGACCGGCCGACCCATTAGTGTCGCTGAGATCATGCTCAACGAGATGGCCCCCACCAGGTTCGAGCGACATATTCGGCGGTTTTTCTTCGGCAATCTGCTTACTCAGTATATGAGGTCTTGCGGAGTACCTGAGTACCCCGGGCATGATGAGGTTGTGGAGGCAAAGACAGGGCTCATGGACATCACCTCGGTTATGGAGACATCGTCCGAACTCACCCCAGCTGCTCGACTGGAGCGAGAAGAGAATTTTAACAGGTACATCTATAACGCTTTAAATTTGCTCATGAGCAGGACCGGCATGACCGATGAGGAGCGCATGCACTTGAGAGATGACTTATCCAGCGCATCTAAGGAGATGTTGGGGATTGCACCTGGCAGCCCTGTTCATCCATCGGAGGACGCTAACACGGCCCAGGGCTCGGATACAGAGGGTGAGGATGGCGATGGTGCTACCGGACCGATGGTTATGGTGCCCTTTGGATCGGATTCTGAGGAAACCGGCACGGATTGACAGGGAGTTTTCTTCTCACCCTGCTCTGTTTTACATGCTTGCATGCATCGAGGGCTATGCATTGTTTAAGTGTAGGGTGGGCGAAATACCTGTGTTGTGAATGTATATCATGTATGAATTAGCTTTATTTTGGTTTTTTTTAATTTTATTTTGGTTCTTTTAATAGTTTTATTATTATTATTTTAATGTATAAACTGACAATTTTTGAAAAAGTTCGGATTTTTCCCGATGATGGATCTTTTTCTTGAGGGATAAAGTCTGATTAAAAACAACAAAAAGATTTTTAATTTTTAGGATAGTTAGGTAGTATTCCTTGGTTTTTCTTAAGGCACTGGTTCTTTTCCAAGGATGTAGCTCGAACTAGGCAATTTAATTTCTTTGTAGAAGTAGTTTAGGAAGAAACTGAGTTATTTTGAGATACTCATTGACATGGTTGATGCTGGCACAATAGGCTATGACATACATTCTGTTTTCCCGCTTAGTTGAAGTGAATTGTTAAGCCTAAGTAAAAAGTAAACCGCCTATTTTGTGACGCCTCTTCTCAGTTGTTTGACTTGTATGCCACATAGTGTAATATTGCTTCATTTTATCAATTATGTGTGTTTGCTTGACTTGGGAATTGAACAGAACCGTCTTGATTGAGTCATGTGCAATGTGTAAGTAAGGTTTTGTGATTCTCTGAGCTATCCTGTGTAGTCTAGAACTTGCCCCGTGTGTTAATTGAAGCGAAATTAAGTTGGGCTAATCTAGGAGATGATATAGGCATTTTCTTGCTTGATTATGGATGTGCTTGTCACATTAAAATAAAATTGTCCGTTGCTAGCCCTTTTGAGCCTATAGGCCTTTTCTTTGGTACCCACATTACGAGCCATTCCCTTGTTTTGTTCTTGAATTGATCCTGTTTGAACCTTTACCTCCTAAGACACTTTGTCGCTAAAAGAAGTAAGGGTAGAGATTGGGGAGTAGCTGTTGAGTGGAACCATGGAAGGACATGTTGGTGCACTAAAGTTGAAATTAAGAGTCACTAGCTGATGAGTTAATGTATGAAGTGTGTAAAAGAAAAAAGAAAAAAAGAAGAAGAAGAAATAAAAGAAAGAAAAAAAAATAGAAAAAGAATGATAGTGAAAAATACATAAAAAACACTTCCAATACCTATTGATTTGTGCTAGTGGAACTATAGAAGTGCTTAATTGAAAGATGAGGGCTACGTACATGAGACAAGTGAATTGATTGAAAAGCAAAGGTGCTCGAGTTGTGATTGTAGTGTATTAAGTGCTTAGGAGGACTAGTCACTATTCCTAAATATATCCTACCCGTCCCTTAGCCTACATTACAACCTTAAAAGTTCTAATTGATCATAGATTTGACTAGCTTAAATTAGTAGAGATCTACACTACGGGCAAGCTTATGGTACGACCACGGGAAGCATATGAATTCTTTTTGAGAGTGAGTGAATTTTGTTCAATTGTGCGATATCCTTAATCTATGTTCACTCTTTTGTTGTGGTAAGGGCACATGATCTCATGAATGATTGGTAATGTTGTAAATTTTCTTATTGGGTAAGTGCATGAATTGAGATTGCTTAATGGTTGCAAGTCGACTCTTGAGGTTTGGTGGTGACGAATAGGTTGTTGAATTATATTGAATTATTATACTTGGGTAGACTTAACGGGAAAAATATGGATTATTTGTGTGTTCATGCTTATTTCCCGGTGTTGATCATGTTCAAGAGTATGGTGTGTGGTTAAAAAAGTCGAATGCTCCTTTATGACATGAAGTTGTACGTAGTTGGGAGGTTGTTAAGTAATCACATTGCTCGAGGACAAGCAAGAGTCTAAGTGTGGGGTGTTGATGTTTAGTGTAAAGTATATATATATTTCTATGTATATCACCTCATATTTGACTTTTGGTTAGTGAAAGTGGGATGTTAAATGCTACGATTCATGTTAAGTTGAAGTAATTTTATGCGTAGGAATGAGTCGGGAGCAATTGGGGGAGAAACGAGCAAGAATTAAGCCGAAACGGGACAAAAACGGACAAGACTGCATTTTGGGCGCCACTGGCGCTGCCTGTGGCGCTGGAAACAGAACTCCACTGGACATAGTGCCTGCTACCCAGGGCGCCGATGACGCGGATCTCGCCTATTTTGCCTAGGACACTGTTATTTTCGTCCTTACACCTCCCCAACACCTATATAAAGAAGTCTAAACCTAATTGGAGGGGAGAGACGTGATTTTGGGAGAAAAAACACAACACAGAATCAAGCAGAAGCAAGAATTCTCAGTTTCTTCATCTTTTCTAGTATTTTACAATTGATTCAAAACTTATACTTTGGTTTGATTAGATCATGAGTGGCTAATCATCCATTATTCTGGGGTTGTGATTAGCCATGAATATTGTTGTTTGATATTAACTTTACCTTGATTATAATTCACTAATATATGGTTGTTTCTTCAATTCTGTGTTTAATTGCTTAATTGTTTGGCTAGCAGTTAGGTTCTATCTACTATCTATGCTATGTTTGGGAAAACCATGTTTAGATTAGAGAAGAGTTGAAGAGAGCATGATCTTAACCTTTAGGGGGGGCAGATTCATGGTTAGGATAGGAATATACCTAATCACCGTGCTTAATTAAATATCATGATCTTATTGCGTTCTTAATAGGTTGATTCCATAGGAATATAGGCGTTGATCTATTGAGAATAGGCGAGTAGTACTTCGGAAGAAGGCTATGAGAATACTTATCGATTGATTAGCAACCATGAGTGAATTATATGAAAGGGAGAGTTAATTAGAACACAATAAGATTGGTAAATTAATCACAACCCTAAAATGTTTGTCTCTATTGATTAAACAACAACTAATTAGTTATTCGATAATATAGTTGTAACTTAGAGCTATAGTTTAGCATAATCAACTTATTGAACTTGAATTTTGCTTGATTGAATAATAATATTAGTGTGTTAGTAAGTAGCTGATATAAGTCCCCGTGGGTACGATATCTGGACTCAAAATCCTATATTACTTGTCGACCACGTATACTTGCGTGTGCGTTAGGGAGCAACAATAGGTTTGTTTAGTTTCTTTTGATTTTGATTTTGGTGTAATAAGGAGTTAAGCAAGCAGTAACAGCAACAACAGTAGTAAAATCACAGCTTTCCGGTAGTCCCAGCTACCAAAACTTCCAGAACTTCACTGACTTGATTCCTTTATAGCCAAGGATATGTAAGCAACCTCGGAAGCAAGGTTCGGTCAAACTTTTTCAATAAATGCTTCACATGGAGTATCAAACGGGAAAAAATTATTCATAATTGCTCACTTTATCTTTGCTCGAAAAGTCTTCATGTTCTCGAGCAAAGAGGGGCAGCTGTGAGCACACGATTTTTTTTTCCTCAGCATAAATCACTCCTAAAGAATCCAAAAATAAAAAATTTTCTTATTTTGATTTTTGTAGCATTTCTAATAGATTTCTTCTTATTTGTTGTTTGTACTTTTTAATTAATTGCATTATTAGGAATATTTTGAACCATAGAAAACCACCAAAAATATTTTTATTTCATTCGTAGCATTCTAATTGCATTTTAGAATTTAATCACATTTTTAATACATTTGTCAAATGAAAACCACAAAAAGACTAGTAGTCATTTTGCATTTTAGCTTTTACGTTTAAATTAGTAGTTTCTTTCATTAATTCACATTGTTAATTAATGCATTAGGTAATTGCTAAACTAAAATTAGTAGATAAATTAGTTGTTTTAAATTAGAGTGTTTAGTTTAGAAATCAAAGAGGAAGAAGGGATTCTTGGTTCAACGGATTGGGCCAGACAATTTCAAATGGCCCAAATACTCCACACCTGCTTCAACCAAAGTCCACACTTAGCCCAGCTTTCCTCAAAACCAAACGACGTTGTTTTGGGGCGTTTTAATCTCCACCTTCCATTCTATCTGATCCTACGGTCTGGAACTAACCTCCCATTCCCTTAAAACTGTCCTAACAGACCCCCCCCCAACCCTAGGACCCTCTTCATTTCCACATCTCTCACCCTTGTTATCTCCCTCACCCTTAGCCGCCACCAGAAGCCATAGCCACCGGCAGCACAGCTCCAAACGACTCCAAATCGTCATCTTACAATCCCCTTTTCTTCCTCAACTCCTAATCTCTAAACCATTTACTTCAAAAATCCCTACAACTCCACATATTTTAGATCTAAGAAGTCACAAAAAACTTAAATCCACCCCCATTTCGAGTTTCGCTAAATTCTGGCCTACCTGAGATTCATGCTAACGCTAATTGAACACCCTTGTTGAGAGTTATCCATTGGAGTCAGTTTTGGACTTATTCTAGACCATCAGAATTCGGCTACCACCATGGAAGTCCCATAACGTTGATTTTTTTTGCTAGTATATGGCGGATATCATCACATATTGCATTGGCTACGCCTCGAGTGTGTGCTAATACTCATGGAGTGATGCCGCCTGTTAGCCGGATTTTTTTTTTTTTACGGGCAACCCTTGTCTTGTATTGGTAATCCTTTCCTTCTATTTTTCAATCCCCAAATTAGTGATTCTTTGTTAATTGTTATTTAATTCTCAATTTCTTGTTGGCAACATGCTTAGGTTAATCGTTAAATGTTGTAATTGTCTAATTAGTGTTTTGCTGAATTTGAAGTTTGGATAGTCTATTGTTGTGATTTCAAATTGCATTTCTTTTAATTAACATAATAATTAGCTGATAATTTGTGATTAGTTGCATTTGTTAGCTTTTGTTAGTTTACATTTAGTTAATGTTATTAAGAGAAAGAAGGCAGTAATTTTGGGTAAAAGAAAAGATTAAAAGAATGGTATTAATTGAGCTTTAAGGGTGTTGATTAGGAAATATTTATGAAGGAATCTTGTTGTTATTGGATTTTAGGAAGCTCCTAGAAGAAAGGGACTGATTTGTAAAAAAAAAAAAAAAATAAGAGGTAAGATGTTAGGACTAAAAATAAATAACAGAAGTTAAAGAGGCTGTTGAAAGAAGAAAGAATATCTGAAAATGGGACAGTCGTCCAAATCTGTTAAGAAAAGATGCTGAAAAAATAAGAAGATCAATTGGAAAGGGACAACTATACAAAATTTGTTGAGAAATATGCTTTTTTTTTTCTTTATATTTTTACAGCTGAAACATTCTTCTTTATATTCCCTCATTCTCTTCATATCACAGGGGGCTGATTTCTTGATTTTTGAGAGAACACACTTTTCATTTTAAGCATTCTTCAGAAATTCATTCATCTGCACATATTCATCTATACACATTCCTCACTACACATACATTTTCTGCATTTTTCAGATTCCTCTAACCAGCACACAATATTCACGAACTCCCTCTCTCATCTGCATATACACTCTTCCCTTTCTACACACATCTAAGCTCTAGTAATAGCTGGAAAATTGCAGAATTCAGATCTAAAATTTCAAGGTTACAAAGCTGATTTCAATCTCAATTCATTCTTTCACATCTTTCTGGGAGTTTCAGAGCTTAATGGAGTATCACTGTTTGATTCTACTGTATGCTGCTGTTATTGTGCTATTGAGCTCATTCCTTGCATTTTCAGGCCTTTATTTGGTCAATATTTCATTTATGTTGCTAGGTATGTCTCTGTCACGACCCAAAATCCCACCACTGGCGTCGTGATGGCACTTAATCTCTAACACTAACTAAGCGATTACAATTATAATTCGAGCTATTTTATTTTGAAATAGAATTTAATACAAGTGTCGAAACCAACAGCGGAATAATTATAACAACCTCCCAAGACTGGTAATACTGAGTCATGAACTCTAACTGAGTACATGCAATGATCTCAAGGATCGAATATAATATGTTGTTCGAATAAGAGATGACAGTACAATAAAGATGGAAAGACTCCAAGGGACTGCGACGACCAAGCAGCTCTACGTTGAATCCTTGAGATCACACTCTAACTCTGTCCATTTCCGATATCTCCAGTACCTGGCGACGAGGTATAGTCAAGACACTCACTAGTCAAATAACCTGTGCAATATAGCAGTATACAATAGTATTGGAAAATAACTAGCAGTGATAGCAACAAAAATCAACTAGTGATATAAACAGCAAGGCAACAAGAACACCATAATTATTACTCAAACGAATAAGGAACACAAGTACAATAAATTTTCATAAGTCCTTCAAATATAAATCTTTAACATATAATTCTTTCGAATAAATACCTTCCGAATATACTTCTTTCAAATAAATATCTTTCGAATATGAAATTCTTTCAAATAAATATCTTTCGGATATACTTCTTTCAAATAAATATCTTTCGAATATAATTCTTTCAAATATATATCTTTCGAATATACTTCTTTCAAATAAATGTCTTTCGAATATAAATTCTTTCAAATAAAAGTCACTTTATGACACCTCATTTCATAATCATGAAACACGGGTCTCAGCCCATTTTCATATTTTTCGTAACACGGATCATAGCCCACTTTCATATTTTCACGACACCTCGTGCCCGTATTTCTATCATAACCGCACGGACAGCTCACGTGCCAATAATAAAAATTATTATATTTCTCCGGCACATCGTGCCCACATTTCATATCATATCTGCACGGACAGTTCATGTGACAATAACATAATTATTATATTTTTATGGCACCTCGTGCCGATATTTCATATCACATCTGTAAGGACAGTTCACATGCCAAAAACATAATCCGCCCGGCAGTAGCCACTGGCTCACAATTTCAACATAGATCAGACTATTATCAAGTTTATTAAAACAGCAAGATAAGTTGCACATATAAAAATAAACAGAAGAAAAATCACAACATCACATGAAAATTACCAACACAATAATCCCACATCATCGCATATCATCCCTGACAATAGCCACCCTTATCTCTCCTATAGCCACCCGTATCACTCCATAATAATAGCCACACTTATCCCTCCACCCTGACAATATCAATAGCCACCCTTATCGCTCCTATAGATATCCTTATCGCTCCGTATAATAGCCACTCTTATCACTCCGCCCAGGTAATATCCCAGTAAACATAACCACAGTGAAATGCCACCCTTATACCCACACAATATCAACAGTGGAATGCCACCCTTATGTCCTTATAATAATAACTCAAATCACACACTAATTCACACGGAACATTATCACGACAACACAACACAATCAATTCATATCACAAATTGCCTAATGGCCACAACCAATTCCGAAGATATAACAAAATCAATAAATTTCACAGCAGCTGAAGGCTCCACACAACATATATAAAACCTCATAAACAACAACAGGGATGAAAAAGTAACTCAGCATAGGACAACGCCTTCTTTAATCCAAATGTTTGATAAATATATATATTAATGCCTCATTTTAAACTTATTTAATAATTATTTGCAGATAAGGAATCCATAATGATATTATTTCCAAGAAATGCCAACCCAACTAACCGCGGTATTTCACATAAAAATTAAAATGGCAATCATACCAAATTATCATATAAAAATAACCTCGGCAACCAAGGAATGATGCATGTCAAATAAAGGATTAATAAGCTCCAACAATTTTTTCAATTTAATACTTAATGGTGTCTTCGAATTTTAACCGATATAATTTGCACATATAAACCAAGTACCTACTCGTCACCCGCGTAAATGGCTTTCAATCACACAATTTCCACATAAGACTCAATGCCTAAGGGGTATTTCTTCACTCAAGGTTAAGCATGATACTTACCTTTTTGGAGTTATGTCGATATTCCAAATTAGCCTTCTCGCTTGAAATGACCTCTGGATGGCTCAAATCTATCCAAATTAATTACATAACTTCATTAAAATTCATCCGAAACAATTCCGGATGATATAACGCCGACTTAAAATTCATATTAAAAAGTCAACCCGAAAGTCAATGCGGGGACCGCATTTCTGAACCCGGAAGAATTTATATGAAATCCGAACACCCATTCCGATATGAGTTCAACCATACTAATTTTATCGAATTCCAATAACAGATCTTCCTCCAAATCCACATATTTCATTTTCGGAAGATATCTAATTTTTCTCAATTTCTTCAATTAAATCCGAAATAGATGATGAATATAACCATGGATTTATGAAATATAATCACTTTCGGATATAGAACACCTACCCAAGTCAAAGTCGTGAAGAACTCCTCCAAAATCGCCCAAAACTCGAGCTTCAAATTCCAAAAACGAAATAAAGAAAATGACCATTTTTGGTCCTTAAGTTTCTGCCCAGGTTCGCATTTGCAGACAAAAACTTTGCATTTGCGAATGAACAGTAAAATCCAATGAACAATACTCGCAATTGTTATGAACAGTATTCGCAATTGCGAATGAACAGTGCCTCACCAAAAATCAGCAAACCCAAACTTCTCCGAAATGACCCAAAACCACCCCGATGCTCATCCAGAACCTCCCGGACACAAACCATATATGAATTTCAATCATAAAATACGTTACGGACATGCTCGAGCACTCAAAACACTGAAAAGAGGTCGTCTTGACCCGATATGGACTATGGTCAAACTCTCAAATTTCTTAACTTTACTAGTCTCTCAACCAATATTCCAAAAATACACCCAAGCCCCTCGGGACCCCGTCAAATCATATCAACAAGTCCCAAAATATAATACAAACTTAGTTGAGGCCTCAAATCATATCAAACAACGCCGAATTACGAATCGCGCCTCGAATTGAATTATGAGTTATGAAAATTTTAATTTTATGATTTGCGCCGAAGCATATCAAATCAATCCGGAATGACTTCAAATTTTGCACACGAAGCTATTTCAATTTTCGGAATCGAAATCCGAGCTCGATATCAATAAAATCAACTCTCGGTCAAACTTCTGAATTTCAATTTTCAACTTTCACCAAAAAGTTTTAATTTATTCTACGGACCTCCAAATCCAAATTTGGACGCATGCCTAAGTCCGAAATCACCATACTAAGCTATTGAAATCATCAAAACACCATCCCGGAGTCGTCTACAAAAAGTCAAATCTCTGGTCAATTTTTTCACTTAAGCTTCAAAATAAGAATTGTTCCTTCCAAATTGATCCCGAATCATCCGAAAACCAAACTTGACCTTGTATGCAAGTCATAGAACATATTACGAAGCTGCTCGAGACCTTAAGCCACCGAACGAGATGCTAATTCTTAAAACGACAAGTCGGGTCGTTACAGCTTCATGCTTCCTTGTAACTCTTTTATGCTCCTTAGTTGAATGAGGAGTTTGTTTAATTACGCTATATTCTGTGTGACCACCTAAATTTGTTGTTTTCTTTCTAATTCATGATGTTAAGTCTTCATCCATGAACTTCTTGTTCAAGTTATTACGTATTAGTTATCTAGTTGAATCATGCCTACTCACTAATCAAATTTTTGAAGTCTGTTTGTGTGTTATTCTGAAGTCTGGTTATTGCAGGAGATTAATCAGTCGACAATTGTGACCACCACTTAGTCACAATTGTGAATTGAAGAACACAGATCCACACCAAGTGACTTAAAATGTCTTAAAGATCGTTTCCCATTTTCTGTTTCCCTCTGGATGAATGTTGACAGTCACCTGGTAGCTAGTCTACTGTTGATCAAATAAGGAATTTAAAGGTCAATAATTGCGGATCTGGCCACGGGTTGGTCTGATTTGCAGTTTAAGACCTAAGTGAAGTTTTACTTCTATTTGTAGCTATTAGGCAACAGTTGGAATTGTGATCATAGTAAAGGTTAATCAAAGTTGTATTTTTTAACGGAGAATGAATGTTATAATTTTAAGAATAAGATGATGTATTCCATAATTGATAGTGTAGTTGCTTGGGTGACTATTTATGTAAATTACGAATGTTTTAACTAATAGAAGTTCTTTGTTCAATCATTTACTTATTTTGTTGAGCTAAAATATTGCCATCCTATTGTCGAGTGATATTGTTGGTTTTAAAAAATACAACGCATGAAGTAGGGATTTTCCAGAAGGTCTAAGCCCAATTAGTCGCGATTCTTCAAATGGCCGCTTTTCCAAACTTATGAGTCTCAAATGGTGGACTAATTAACTGACGTTCTTTTTTTTTTTTAGCAAAATATATAATTTTATTAATAGTAGAAGCAAACCACAACAGAAAAAGTACAAGTAAGGGGGACAATTAACCTTACCTTACAAATCCTATTGAAGCAAATAAAGGTCTCACCTATTAGCAAGAATGTAGAAAGAAAGAACTTGCGAGAACCAAATATTGTATGACTATCATAGAGTTTATAATACACTCTATGATGCTATTACATATGATAATGCTAATAAAATGACTTATTAAAAAGTAGTAAGACTTATAAAATTGCCCCTCTTTGTCGAAAGTTGTGATTTCTTCAATTTGAAACAATTTATCCTCTTCCTCCCACCTTTTCAAAAGATATTCAAAATTCATGGTTTATGTTTTGGTCGGAGGGACTTTGTTGAAGTGGTTGCAACATCCCGTTTTTGCTTCGCAGCTCTCATTGGAAGCCGCCTAACGTTTACTTCGTCACTGTTCATGGCCATATCAGTAAGAGCTTGTGAAGTAGTGTTAGAAGTTACCGATGCATCTAAGAGCATTCTGTCTTCTGGAGATATCAGTGGGCTGCCTCTATGAGGCTGTTGTTGACGCTGCTGCTCTCCAGCTGTTGAAGTCGCTGGATTTGTGATTACATCCAGTGAGACTGATTTCGAGAGCACATGCTGCTGAGCTGCTATGTTTTGTTTTTTCAATTCACTTGCTGCATTTCGGGGAATGAAGGCCGGAGCATTCAAGTTAAGCTTGCTATTTGGCAAAGTTGGCGAAGCTACTAATGGCATGTCATAATCACTGCTTTCAAAGACAACATAATCAGTCGAATCCCCATCGTCGTCATCCCCCCAGTCCTCTTCTTCATCGTCAACTTGATCACACAAATCAAGCTGCCCAGATTCTCCATGTTCACCAAGAGAATGCTCCGACTGTGGAGGTATTTCAAAGACGATGGTGTTCAATTTGACTAATGGTTGTCCCACCATATTGGTATGCGCCATCATTGCATTTTGGGCATCCATTATGATCTTTTCAGCTTGAGGACTAGAAAAAAGCATTGTGGGCACATTGGTACTGTTGCCCGACAGTTCTTCCTCCAAATTTGTCTTTGAAGCATTTCCTTGAACATCCATTTTCATTTTCAATGTAGCTGTTTCTTCTGGTATTTCCTTCTCTTGCTTGTTGTTGCCAGTGTTCAATTGCCCTTGATTCCTTACCTGCCTCACATGCTCATTGACTTCCTTTACTGCTCCCTGACTTACTGTTTCAGTGTTTCCAGCAGTGTGGTTTTTTCCCCCCTTGTCATCCTTCTCCTCTACTTTGTCTGGGTCAATTACTGAGGTTTCAACTTCCTGAACTTGAGCATTGTCAGTGTCATTGCTGTTGCCTTGATCTAGGTCTAAGGCATTGTATTTGTTTGCAACTGATAATTGGTGGTTCTTGTCTTTAAAGTTTCTATTTACCCATTGCAAAGTAGATTCCTTTGGTGCTGCAACATTACTCCCATTCTCCTTCTGAGTTTCTGGAACTTTTTTGTGTGCCGACCTGGGAGTGCTGGCAGTAATCATATCAGTAGGAACCTGTCTTTCTGTCACATTTTGTTGGTTTCCCTCTGTGTTTTCAGGCTCCCTTACTAACAAAGCGAATTTATTTGTTGTCACCAAAGAGTCATTCTGATCGTTTTTCTTTGTCAACTGCGAAGGATTGCGGCTGCCAGGTTTTGAAAACACTGTTGCTGCCTTTGCTGCAAGTGCGTTCCTTTCTCCCATTGCTTCTTCAATTGCAACCAGCTGGTTGCACTCATTCAATTTTTCCAGTATATCACATCTGTTATTTTCCTGAATTCCTTGAGACTTAACTGGCAGTACTTGATCAACAGTGTGCTTTTTTTGTTTTGTGCTCGATTGACCTGCTTCCATTGTAAATCCGGGTTGCCAACAACTTTACCACTCGATAAGATCATAATAGGTGCTTTTCCATTTGCCTTCTCCTTTGATTTCTGATTTTCCACAGTGTTCTCATCCAATAATTCCGGATGAATTTTCCAAAATTCCGACATATCGTGGCCCTGTAATTTGCATTGCTTACAGTATTTTGGAATGAAGTCATAATGTATTTTCACCCACTCTGTCCTTACGCTCTCCGTGATTTCATTCTCGATATCCATCCGCACTTTCTTTGGCAACTCAGTTAACAAATCAACTAACACCTTTACCCTTGCGCAGCTCGGACGAGTTTTGTTGATTGTCGCCATATCCAAATGCAGTGGCTTTCCGACCGCTGAGGCTAAAGAAAAGATGCATTCTTTAACAAAAAAGGTCGGAAGCAGATTAGGAAATGAAATCCAAGCCATAGCCTTTGACGTTTCTTCACCTTCCTTGAAATTGGCGTCATATATCAGCGTTCTCATTTGATATTCGTAGCCATTCTTTGCCTTCAAATAATACACTGCCTTTGAGGTGAAGCTGATAAAATCCTGCCAAAGTGTTAATCGGATTAACACATGTCTATCTCTGAGCAATCCGATATTGCAATCACCCTTAATTCCACATTGCGCGGGAATTACTCTTCGCAATTCTTGAATATCAGGCCACCCATAAGAAAATTTACCTACCACGGCATATTGGAGGCCCTCGATTATATTCATTCGATCAACTTCGGCTTCAGTGAATTTCACGAAAGGCTGACCTTGCAAGAAAGTCGCCTTTTTGAACGGAATTGACCTAATTTCAGAATTAGGGCTCTTTGCTGGAGTTGAGTTCAAAGCTACCGGTCGAAGGAGCTTACTGTAATCCATCGATTGGGTGTTTGACGGTACTGGGGGTGGTTGGGAAGATGACAGGGGGGCTTCGCCGGCCAGAACTGAGGTCACCGGCTCCGCCATGGCAGCTCCGACGAGCTTCGTCGCTGCTATCGCCTCAAATCCTCAACATCTTGGTGGTGGCATTTGCTACTTTTTGCCCTCTTATTGATTGTTGCTCATGTCAATTGACCTTAAGATTATTTTAATCTTTACACATTCTGTTCACAATGGTTCTCCATGATTCATATGACCTTGCAATATATCTCAAAGTAGTATTAAGAATTAACTACTCTCGAACATCATAGCTTGCTTTAGGCGCGATTAATTAATAAATTATCGTGACTATGGGTACGATTTTTGTGGCATAGTCATGATATATAATCTCCAATCTGAGTGTGCGTTTCACACGACTCTACCATAACTTCAAATAATAATAAATTAAATATGTTGTAAATTGCGGGTGTGTTTCACGTGGCGCGATTCGCAATATATACAAAAACAAATGAGTGCGCGACATCGCGATTTGTTCAAATAAATTCAATAAATACTAAAAGCAGTTAAATAAATAATTAAAAACGATAATGCATAAAAGGTTTTAAACATGTAATAAATCAGATAATTAGGCCAATTACACGAAACTCGGGAGTGCCACACACCTTCTCCCGAGTTAACAGAATTCCTTACCCGATCTTCTGTGTTCCCAGACCATAAATAGAGTCAATTTTCTCGATTTGAAATCTTAAAATAAATTGATGACTTGGGACACCATAATAATTATCCCAAGTGGCGACTCTAATTAATAAATAATCTCATTTCGAATAATGTCACTTTAATTGGAAAAACTCCCTTATCTTTGGAAAAAGGAGGTGTGACAGCTCTAGCGACTCTACTGGGGATAGGAGGTGGAGTACGATGGTTCCTGTATACAAGAACAAGGGTGATATCCAAAATTACAATAACTATCGGGGTATCAAGCTACTTAGCCATTCTATGAAAGTCTGGAAGAGAGTGGTAGAGCTAAAGGTGAGGAGGAATGTGTCTATTTTCGAGAATCAGCTTGGATTTATGCCGGGGCATTCGACTAAAGCAATCCACCTTGTTAGGAGATTGATGGAGCAGTATAGGGAGGGAAAGAAGGACTTGCATATGGTGTTCATCGACTTAGAAAAGGCGTACGATAAAGTTCCGAGGGAGGTTTTGTGGAGATGTTAGGATCAGAATGAGGTTATTCGCGACAAGGTGGGTGTGGCCCCTATTGAGGACAAGATGCGGGAAGCACGACTTTGGTGGTTTGGTCATGTGAGGAGGAGGAGCACAGACGCCCCAGTGAGGAGGTGTGAGAGGTTGACATTGGAGGGCCTACGGAAAGGTAGAGGTAGGCCAAAGAAGAGGTGGAGAGAGGTGATTAGGCAAGACATGGCGCAACTTCAGTTGACCGAAGACATGACCCTTGATAGGAAGGTATGGAGGTCGAGGATTAGGGTAATAGAGTAGGTAGTCTAGAATGTTTATAACAGTAGTATTGGTACGCAGTCTTATTTTCTGTTGGTAGTAGGATTTTTATGACTAGCCGTTGTTTCCTTTCATTGTTGATCACTATACTATCTTGTTATTTTTATTCTGCTTTTATATGGCTTTTTGGTACTGTCCCTTCTTGTCTATATTTTTATTAATGTGGTGCTTATGCTTTCCTGAGCAGGGGGTCTATTGGAAACAACCTCTCTATCCTCACAAGGTAGGGATAAGGTCTGCATGCACATTACCCTCCCCGAACCTCACGGTGTGGGATAATGTTGGATATGTTATTCTTGTTGTATAAGAATTTATTGGTTATTATTTTATAAGTGATATATTAGTATAAATAATTTATACACCGTAATTGCATAAAACTTTAAACTCACGAATCTTATACCATATCTTTCTCAGGCATCTCTTGTTTGTTAAATTCTGGAGTTAACTCTGCCAAAATCCTTAGATAGTCACCATAAATAATCCCAGAATAATGGCACGCCTACATTGGGCACCAAAAAATAATTGTTCTTTTTCGCTGCGTTTCTCCTTTGGTTTCAAACAAAATTCCTAAAAGTTAGATTTTGTACTTACAAGCAAGAACAATGCCTTCTCCACATTCAGCGGCAAATATCTTTCATTCCATAACGACCTCTCATCAGTTCTTCTAATTCTTTTGGGATCTTATAATGGCCTCTCATCACTTTGAAACGACGTCTCCCAAATTAGACATTAATTTCTTATATATTTTTTAAGACAACTTGTCTCTACATCGACTATTTTCATTAGGTACCATTTACTTTTTTGTCCACCTAGATTTACATAAAAGGACTGAAATAACCAAGTATTTTTGTTTTCACTGAAATTTGAAACTGAACCTCATGATTCTCCACCCACTTTATTAACCACTAAGCTACGATTTTGAGGAGTCGTTTGGTAGGTGGGATAAGAAAGTAGTTACGGAATTATTCTATCCCGCATGCACAATTGGGTCTTATTCTATCCTACATTGATGGTTAGATAATAATTCCGGTAGTACTTAATCGCGGGATAAGTACTAAAATGACAAAGATGCCATTTTCTAAGGTATTTTCCCTCAAAGTTTTTTAAATAATTCAAAATTAAAATTGAAAATAAAAGTTTATCCGAACTTATATAATATAAGCCAAACACATATTTATATTATACAAAATATATCTCATTTTTACTCCAATGAACCAAACTTCTTCCAATAAAAGTATATTTACTAAATATTCGCATTATTATTTAATAATAATATTATTATCCCATCATTATAATCCTTGGACAACTTTTTCCCCTATAAAAACTGACCTTACTTGGCTTATTTATTGTAGGTCAACTGCTGCCCTTTCTTTTGTTGTATATATATGTAAATGTGTTAGCGTATCAAGATATTCATCATTATGGAGTCCACACTTCAAGAAAATCCTCATTTTCAAGCCCCCGAAATGTCAATAGATCGACAATCCACAGCCAGCACTCCAGCAAATTTCATGGGAAAGTTGAAGGAGAATTTGATTTTTAGATCAAAATGGGCTGAACTAAATGGTGCAATGGGGGATTTAGGCACGTATATACCTATAGTCTTGGCTTTAACACTAGCCAGTGACTTAAATCTTGGTACAACATTAATATTTACTGGTGTCTACAATTTTGTCACTGGTGCTATTTATGGTGTACCAATGCCAGTCCAGCCTATGAAATCTATTGCAGCTGTTGCAATTAGTAATCCTGAATTCGGCATCCCGGAAGTAATGGCTGCTGGAATTTGCACTGCTGGGATTTTATTCCTTTTAGGTGTTACTGGATTAATGCAACTTGTTTATAGGCTAATTCCTATTTCCGTGGTTAGGGGAATTCAACTAGCACAAGGACTTTCATTTGCTATGACTGCAGTTAAGTACATTAAAAATGTTCAAGATTTTGCAAAGTCGAAAAAGTCAAGTGGGGAGAGGGATTGGCTAGGGTTGGATGGATTGTTATTAGCTTTAATTTGTGCTATTTTTATTATGATTGTGACTGGGGCTGGTGAAGATCAAAATGAGAACCATGAAATCATTTGTGAAACAGGTAATGGTAATAGGAGGAAAAGGTTAAAGAAAATAATTTTTTCTCTTCCTTCAGCTTTTCTTATCTTTTTGTTAGGTGTTGTTTTGGCTATTATAAGAGGGCCTAAAGCTGTGAAAGGGTTTAAGTTTGGACCATCATCTATTGAAATTGTGAAAATATCCAAAAATTCTTGGAAACAAGGGTTTATTAAGGGTACAATTCCTCAACTCCCTTTATCTGTATTAAACTCTGTTATAGCTGTGTGTAAACTGTCGACAGATCTCTTTCCAGAAAAGGAAATTACTGCTACCTCGGTGTCAGTGACAGTCGGGTTGATGAACTTAATAGGGTGTTGGTTTGGTGCCATGCCTTGTTGTCATGGTGCAGGAGGGCTAGCAGGACAATACAAATTTGGTGGTAGGAGTGGTGGGTGTGTGGCACTTCTTGGTGTGGCTAAATTGGTTTTGGGGTTGGTTTTAGGGAGTTCAATGGTTAAGGTTTTGACCCAATTTCCTGTTGGGGTATTAGGTGTTCTTTTGTTGTTTGCTGGAATTGAACTAGCTACGTGTTCAAGAGACATGAATTCTAAGGAAGAGTCTTTTATTATGCTTCTTTGCACAGCAGTTTCATTGGTTGGCTCAAGTGCTGCATTGGGATTTTTGTGTGGGATTGTGGTTCATTTGTTTCTTAAGATGAGGAATATAGGTGATGGTCATTCTTGTTTCGGAGTTTGGTTCAGTAGAAATCCATAGCAGGGCAGCCTGATGCACAAAGTATCCAGCATTCACATATGGTTCGAGAAAAATCAAACTTAAAGTGTATGATATTGACAACCTACGTTAATGCAAGTAGTAAAAATCCATAGCAACTCTGCAAGTTTGTGTTGTGCATCTTCTTGTAACTAATTAAGTTTGTGTATGCTTGGAGTGGAAGTTGAGACCATCGTCTCAAATATTATTTTTTAGGGTATGTTTTCAATTGTATTCAATTTAATTGGTGTTGCATATTCGCTTTCTGTTTTTTGGTTTTGGAAAAAATGAAGTCTATTCCGAACTAAAATAAGTTTGGTTTGGTATTTCTCTTTCGATTCATTCTTTTGTCGAATTGGATTTTTGGTTATTCGATTGTACCATAAGAAAATAATTAATCTAATATAGTTGAATAGTTATATTTGACTGGCAAAAAAAGAATCACTATTATTGAGAATGAAAGTGACTTTAGGTTTGCTCCTTCTATTTCCTAATCTTTCCATTTCGTCATGTTTTTATTTGGATCGGAGACACTTGGCATGGTTAAAAATCACTGGATAAGATTTAATTGACTAAAATAAAGTCCTAATCATGATTAAAATATTTAATTCCTTTTTTTTAATCTATTCTCAAATATTTTTTGCAATCTCAGAATTCTAGCTATACATTATCTATTATTCCTTCTCTCTTTCTTGTAGTAGTTTTATTTCCATGAGTTAATTGCATTTCTACTTCTACTAAATTTTCATACATTCTCATTAAAGAATAAGAAATATTTGAAGTAAATTCCAACCTTTGACAATAAAACATAAAGAACGGTACAAAATTTGTCAAATAAAAAATTAAAAGGAACTGTATGGTACTCCCTCCATCTCATATTATCTGTCATGATTCTCTTGTACACTCTTCTTAAGAAAAATTAATTAGGATAAAATTTTAACTATTTTACCCTTATTCATGTTGTAATTTTTAATCTCTCTTCATTGGAATTTGAACAGAGTTATCCATAATTGAGGTGCTTGTACTCTTCAAAGATAATTATTACTAAGGGTAAAAAAAAAAAAGATAATCAATTTTGTCTTGAACTTCTAAAGCGATAACTACTCCCTCCGTTCACTTTTACTCGTCCACTATTGACTTTGCACGTCCCTTAAGAAATAATAAATAAAATGCACAATTTACCATGATACCCGTATTAATTGGTGTATATTCTTAATGGATTTGAAAAATGATTTGGAATGAGTAATTAATGCTAAGGGTAAAATAGAAAATATAAATTATATTTCTCTTGATATGCAAAAAGTGACAAGTAAAAATGAAAATTTATTCTTAAAATACTTGACAACTAAAAAGTGAACGAAAGAAGTAATTTGAGACAATTATTTTTAATAAACCACGAGTCCACGACTGATAGTACGAGACTGAGGGAGTATTAGCCACCAATAGGGATGACACAAGGAACCGAGTCAAATCCTCAAAAAAGAATTCTTACAAAAATTGCCGTTAATTCATACAACACTCTTTCTCATGTCAATTGACCATCAAATGTACTCCAAATAGAAAACAAATTATTTTATGATCATAGTTAGTCATTCATATAAGTGACCCTTTAGCAGGATGGATAAAAGAAGGAATTAAATACTTTAATTATTGTTAGGGTTTTAATTTAGATAATTAAATCTCATTTTTTAATTTTTAACCATGATAAATGTATCCATCTAAGTAGGAACTTGGAGAAATTGAGAGATCAGAAATGGAAGGGAATTGATCCGGTTATTTATATTACAGTCAATCCTTTCTATAACAGTTTCGTTTGTGCTGATATTTTTTGACTTTTATAGTAAATGGATGTTATACACCTATAACAATATTTGACATTCAAATATGCTTTAGCTGTTATAGATAAAATTATCCAAAAATTAATTAATTTTGTTTTTTTAATGTTACATATAAAAGATAAGAAAACTATTCAAATTTAAAATCTCAAAGATATGCATATTTCACAAGTTAAATATTGAAGAAAGCTAATACATTATTAATAAATTCAAAACTAAATCTATACATATTTAAACTCTAAGACAAATATTTTAAAGCTACCTAGAAAAATAAATTCTTTCAAGATTGATGGAAGAACTTTGTAATTATAGCTTGTTTCGTCGTTTCCATTCTCTTACTAATATAATGCTTAAATTAGCGAAGTTTCGTGTCCCATATTTTAACAAAAAGGTATCTGATAAGAGAAAAATATCATGAATAAGTTGAGCTGGAATCTAATTTTTAGTACTAATATTTTTTCTTTTTTTGTAAGAAATAATTACAATAATAAGAAAAGGGAACAATGAGAAGAAAAAGTTCAGTTTCCAAATTTGCAAAGAAGAACTATAATGATGAAAAGTTAAAAGTAAATTGGTGTATGCAACTTGACAAATGATAAAAGTATTTGTGCACATGAAAAAATCCAAGCAAATAGCCCATTTGCCGATTTGGAGGATTACATTTCAGCAAACTTTACAACTACAACCACATGCAAGTTGCCAATTTGAAAAAATATATGTGAGAAATCAGGGTAGATAATATACTTTTTCATCTATAAATAGCGCTACATTGAGCTTCTCACTATACAGAAAATGGAGAAGAGAGCTTCTTCTTTTCCTTGCTTCTTTCAGTACTTTCTTTTCTTCTTTTAGCTATTATAGTGTCTTAATTTCTAGTTCCCAATAAATTATAATGTTGGAAATTACTCTAGCACCTATTTTTAATTAATTAGGGAGAATTATTTTCTTGAATATTTCTTTCTATTTTCTTATTTAATGGGCAAGAATATTTCCGTCGTAAGTACTTACTCCATTATGGAATAACTTTTCTTGTGTTAGGAGAATGACGGATCTTATATTTCTATATAATAGTAGATATTATCCCTCAATTTCACATGTTTGAGTTGAAGTTTTTTCCATTTAAATTTTATCTGCTTAATAGTTAGGTGTTATTTAATTTGTTAACATCTATCTATTTCGTACTACATATTAACTTCTTACTAATTCTATCATCGAAAGAGGCGGAAGAGTAATATTGTTAATTTTGGTATTGATAGATGTTAACTTTTATTTAGTGACATCTAACTCTTATATGTTAAAATTGATTCTACACGTATTTGTAATCGAAATAGGCGAATATTGTAGTAGTCAATTATAACAGTAGGGTAACCGAAATGGACTTACTAAAAAGAGCAAGTTTTAGTTTAATCATATATTTCTGGCTCTTTAATATTACTAGTTTGACGATTAATTATATACCGAGAAGATTGCAATTAATTGTACAACTTAAGTAATAATATATAAATGTAATCGTGAGAGACATTTATACATTTGTGAGAAATAGAAATTGAAGGATAATTTTATCTATTATATAATAGAAATATTAAGCGAAGTTATGATCCCAAAACCTTTTTATTATATTTGTGAAAAATAAAATATTTTCTATTCCTTTATTCATGCATTTTTAGTTAGTTAATTCACAACTCAACTCTTCCTGGTTTTTTCAAATAGTAAATAAAACAAGAAACGTCTGTAGAATAGATAAATCAATCTCTGTGGGTTCGACATCTTTCTATACTATAATTTGATAGAGTACGAGTTTAAATTTTAAACACGCCAGACACTCGTCTATATCCAATAGCTTTTCCTTGAAGATAACTAAGAGCTTAACAAATTAAATTTTCTATCTGAATATTTTTTGAAATTAGTCCAACGAAAAAGATATCATGTGCAAATCTTCAAATATTATATATTATGTAAGATGGAAACTTTATTTAACGGAAAAGAGTGTGTGCATATTTTTATAACTATTAGTAGTAATCTTCAAGGTTCTATATGGCTGTTCTAGAGGAATAATTTAACAAAGAACGTTTTGTTATAAATATGATTGTTTATGTTATTATAGGTAAAAAATGTGTTACAGAGAAAAAAAACATAACTTAAAAAACAGTTCTGCGAAAAATCTTGATTTTAACCCAAGTTGAACCATGAATGCTCCTAATACCAAGTTAAAACTTAAGAAAAAAAACTTAGAATTCATGTAGAAGAGTCGATGTAATCGCCTGATGTGATTGGGATCGACAGCTTGAAACTTTTTATGAAAGTTCGCAACCAAAATTTTAAAGACAACAAATGAGCGTCATACCTATACAAAGGTTGAAAAAGCGAAACATTGACAAACTAATTTCCTAAAGTTATATATGTTAAATAAAAATAAATAATACATATACATCAACAATAATAATTCTGATAATAATAATAATAATAATAATAATAATAATAATAATAATAATAATAATAATAATAATAACTTCTCGTTTTTGGATTAAATGATCAGGTACAAAATACACCCCTAAAAGTTGAAGAATGAATAAAACCTCGTTCGTGGAGGTCTGAATCTTAATCATTTTGATCTCAAATATTAAGATCGTTTGTTTTTTAAGTCTGAATTTTAATCATTAAGTGTGTCTTTTTTTTACTTCACAATCACGTAATGAGTCTGAATATGTCTGTATGATTAAGATTTATAACAAAGACTTAATTTCATTAAGATGCTGTCATCCATATTCATTACTAATTGCAGCCATCGTTGACCATTATCAACTACCACCACCACTACCATCCTCAACCATAGCCACCACCACTACCACCACCCACCACCCCCACTACCATTATCCTCAACCATAACCACACATTTACCTACCTCAACTACCACCACCAACCACCCCATCACAATCAATAAACATAATCGGCACCGCCCTCCATTATAAACTACCACCATCCACCATCACCTTCCTCTATTACAACCATAATCACTACCGCCATCCTCAACTATCATCGTTATCGCTACCAATTATTACTAGCTACTACCTAGAACCACTATCATCAACCAAAATCACCACAGTGTTTTAGAAGGCGTGGGCGTAAGGCGAGGCGTTTTACATATGCCTCAACGAGGCGTAAGCCCCGAGGCACGGGGCGTAAGCCCCATGGGTATTTAATTTTTAATATTTTATAAAATAATAGAATTACAGTAAATATTTATAAACAAGTAAAATCGCATAAAATTGAAGAAAACGATAAATATGTAAAAAAATGTATATATAGATGTGCTTCATCCCCACAAAAAATTAGTCAAAATAATCTATTATTCGCTACTTACAAGCACATGTAACTTGAGTCAAAAAGAATAAAGTTTTCTACATGAAGGAACAAAAAGGATGACTAACATGCAATTTGAACTTTGAACTTGTTGTTATGAAGGAGAATGTAGTTCTCTTTGTATTTGTAAAAAGAAAAATTAAATATTCGTTATTTTTGGGAGATATTACCAAACGAGATGACAAGATAAAGAATTGGAAAAAATCATAAATTAGAGCTTCAATCATTAAAAAAGATCTTGACTTTTAAATTTAATACATTTCAGTTTCTTTTTAAAACTTTTGAGTAATTATAAGCTGACTTTTGAGAATTTGGGTATTATATGAAGAACTTATTCAACAAATTTTGTTCTAATTTGAAAAAGTCTCTAGGCTTACGCCTCAATATAAAAATGCTCCTCAAACGCCCGGGCGTACCCTCGAATTGTTATACACCTCTTGAGACTTTCGCCCCATACCATCATCTCAGGCATTTATGGTGCACCTCGCCCCAGGTCTCGCCCCGAAAACGCCTTTTAAAACACCGATCACCACCAACCACCACCTCTAATCAGCACTCACAAGCATCTTCGTTAGCCATCACCACCACCAACTATCATATTAATATGTGTGTGTATAAATATCCAGGTGCTTAAAAAACTAACAATCTTAATCATTTAGTATTCGGATCTTAAAAAATATTTTAATATTTAAATGTTTATACTAATTCATATATCTTAATCTTAATACACATCTTGATATTCAGATATGTATTCAGACGTCTTAATCTGCAGAACCAATCTTTATTCCATGAGGGGTATATTTTTTGTGCAAGAAGAGACTTATTTGCTTCCCTACCTAGCTCAATAATGTTACAAAGCTCTTCACTAGTCCAATTATTTCTTTCCTGTCATTAAATCTTCTAAATTTATGTTGTGTTCTAGTCCAAAATAACTATAAT
>MCJB01048328.1:103719-140872 GCA_002018475.1 Nicotiana obtusifolia | reverse complement strand
AGATTGCTGAGTTGTTGAAACAAGTAGTAGACTTGCTGCAACAAGTAATACATTTGTTGTAGCAAGTCAATAATCTGTTGGACATGGCTTCAGTTTTTTGGGTTCTGTTTCAGATAAAAACTGAAGCTGACTCCAACAACTTCATAATTTGTTGTAGAAGTTGCAACAACCACATTGCACGTTGCAACAACTACAACAGTTGCTGTAAGTTGTTGGAAAATCAGTAGATTTATATTCAGGTGAAAAATTGAAATAAAACAGCATTGTGGTACTTACCAAATGAGCGAAAACCACCACTCCCAAGTAATTGCCAGTGCTGCAGCAACAAAATCCAGTCAAAAAATTACAAAATCGGGTGGTCACGTTTTTTTTTTCTTGAGCAATAATGGCGGACGAAGAAGAAGAACAAGAAGAACAATGGAATGAGTTGTGAAGTAATTCCCACTGCTATACGAATGGAATCCAGTCAACAAAATTGCAAAATCAGGTGGTCTTGCTTTTTTCTTTCTTGAGCAAAAATCAGTCAAGAAGAACAAGAACAAGAAGAAGAATCTGTAGATGTAGAAGACGAAGAAGAAGAAACGAGTAGCAAAATAAGAAGAAGAAGCAGCAACAAGAAGAAGAAACGAAGCAAAAAAATATAGGCAAATATGGTGGAAACGGCGCAGGAGCAGGTAATATTTGGCGCGCTTTTCTCCCAGTAGGGTTTATGTGGGTTGGGTCAAAGTGTTAAAAATAAAACTTGAGTTTAAAATAGCTACACTAAAAGCTTTGGGCTAAAGTGTTAAAAAGATAACTTTGGGGTGAGTCAAACCTCCCTAATCACTAATCTAAAGTTTATCACCCCTACTCAATTAAAAAAAATTAGAGCTACTCCAATTCAATTTTAAAACACATTTGTCACCTATAATTAAAAGTCCCAAGTAACTTCATCTGTTGCACCACATCTTTTGATAGTAAATTTGTTTTGTGTCTGTTCCTGTTAGATACGATACTACTATTTGTTTTTAGAAAATATTCCATCCGATTCAAAAAAATTATCAGTTTAACTAAATTTAATTTGGTCTAGATAAGTGTCGACCAAAAGTGCATTAATTATATCTTTTTCAAATCTACTTTCGCTCCAATAAATGATCTAAAACTTAGGAGGAAAGAAAAAAAGAATAATCTGAGGAGTTATAACGAATACTATTTAGTCAAAAATAATCTTTTTGATTAATTATTAGATATCTTTTTAATGAGTGTTTCATAATCTTAAAAACACTTATTCTAAATCGAGGGAGTTTAACATTTTGACTATCTTTTGATATTTTGAGAAAAATACATTTATATACAAAACAAAAATAGTTATTCCTATTACTGCTTTGTCGGAAAACAGCAAACGCTTACAGAAATAAGATCAATTGAAAAAAGAGGTTTTATATACTGATAAGTTAATTATCGTTTTTAATAGATTGTTAATTTTTACCTATAATTACTTAATAAATAATTTAATTACGTAAAACTGTTTTATACCATAACTAGATATAATTTTAACTAAAACAAAAAAATTCAAAGATGTTCCGTTGTTCGGATGTTGAGTTGAGGACGAGGAATTGAGGATTATAATTCAAAATTTAAAAAATTTCGAAAGCATTCCGCGCTTGGTGGGACCCACATTCTCAATTTTATGCGCGCTTTTCAACTTACCCAAACCAGCAACTGAAAAACACCTCAAAAGTGTGAACTGAAAGCGACGATTCTCTTCACATAAAAAAGGGTAAAATTCTGTTCAAATTATCACGGCCATGGATGAGCTGTAGAAGCAGATTTAACATTTAATATGATTAGATCCCCTTTTAATTTGTGACATTGAATTGGTGAATTCTATTTAGTATAAATAAATATTCGTATTAAATTATTTTAACTAAGTATTTGTTTGAGCAGTATTAGTTTGTATAGTAGAAGATGGAGGCTCTGAAGAAAGCATATGCGGAGATAATTCTTAATACGGCAAAAGAGGCGGCAGCTCGGGTCATGGCCTCAGAGCAAAAAGCCCTTAAATTTCAGCAGGATTTGCATTCCACTAAAGAGGAAGCCCTTCGAATGCTTCTTCGTTTGAAATCGATGATTGATGCTAAGGTAGTTCCAAATTGTGAATATTCTACTTAAGCTGCCTAATTGTTTGATTGATTGAGTTGTTTGGTTTGACGACTTATCATGTCTCTTCATTTGTACCGAATTTAACTTTTGTTTTGAAGCAACTATACATTGAATGATCTTATTCTTAGTATAGTGGGTGCTCCATTAGATTTTATCTGTATTTAGATCTTAGGAGAGTAATGCTATATTTTTCTCCATCTCTTTTGTTTTTGTTTTTGTTTTGTGTAGGATAATTTAACAAAGGCTTCAATCGATAAACATAACAATTATTTGATTATGTTCGTTCTCACATGTCTGTTAGTTCAACCAATACACTGTTGCAGTTATTTTAATGTGTTCTGTTATATATCCTTCTACCAGCTATATGATTGATAGGCCTTCTCGATCATATAGCACTCCCTAAAAGATATGACTAATAGAGACTTCTAAATTTTGTTGAAAATGTAGCATTATACTGAATAGAACTCATAACAGATTGAGTGCTATACCAGCAACGTTAACCACACACACAAAAAAAACAGGCGTGTTTAGAGGGAAAAACTTGAGGGACTGGAAAAAAAGTTTATAACGACTTCAGTGAGTCCAGGGCAAAAAAATTTAAAGCTTAACTTCTTGTACAAATGTTCTCCACTGTCTAACATCAATGGAGTTAAAGTACCACAGTGGTCACTAATTAAAACTATGCTGGTGCTAGTAATGTAGCTGAATATTGCTTCTTACCTTCAAAATTTTGGAGACTTAATTAGAGTGGCACCATATTTTCTTTTTTGAATCTAAACGCGTGCATGAGGATTTAAAAGCTGAGACATATGGTGAAACAACTGTTCTATTCTTTGAGGCGATTTCACTAGAAAGACATAATAGTATATCTTAGCAGGATGTTGATTCCTACATCTCACAGTTTCAAGTGGTCTGCCTTACCTTTATTGCAGACAACTGAAGCTGAAAGATTGTCCCAAAATAAGCAAAGAGAATTAGAAGCTCAGCTTAATGAAGCGGAAGGGGTGATAATAGATCTTAGAGCAGAATTATACAATGTTCGGGAGCAGTTGAATGAGGCAAAGAATAAGCATCTCCATCACTTGAGACCACATGTAAAAGAGGATTTGGTTTGTCACAACAGTTATAAGTCAAAGCTAAATAATTCTGAGTCATTAAAGTTCCCTACTGAATTGGGATCCAATGTCTGTATATCAGCAGACATGATAGACATAGCATTGTGCAATTACTCAACAGACAATCATATTTTGGCTGCAGAGATTGTGAAAAGCAATGAGCCCGAGATTTATCAAAATGGATATTGTGCAATAGAGATGAGCTTAGCAGATGAGAGATTGCATTCTGGAAATGATCCAAGTTTTGCCATTGAAGTTACACAGGTTACTGAACCAAGTGGACGAGCTGCTGGAGCACACAATGTTCCAGTGATTAAAGCTAAGAAAATAGAGAATTTAGTTGGTGAAAAACCACTTAAAGGCCTTTCCTCTAAGCAGTGGCCCTATACATTCCGAGGAAAAAGACGAAGAAAAACTCAATATGGCAAAACCAAAAATAGCTCTTGCAAGGTTCGTTGTAATAAGCTCATGTTGTCACAACGACCATTGACAACAATTTCTCGTTCTGCAAGATACTTGCATGCAGGCACTTATTATGATAGTCCTGATAGTCCTTCCACTAATACCAAGAGAAAAAACGTAGCAGGAAGTTCTTTCTTGTTGGGTAAAAGAGAGCCGCAAAACAAGGATCTAGCCATTGCTGTTGCTCGTAGAAGTATTAGGAAAAGACGCGTCAAATACTTGGATGATAGTTTTCCTGCACCATTGTCACATAGCTCCCATTCTAATCACCTGATCAGAGCTGGTCGGCGGTGTCCATCTTTTTCTCATAGCAAGTCTAATGCAGTTGAATGCACTGTGAAATCCACTAAATTAACAAATGAAGGCGATATTGAAGAGAGTGCGGGTTTTCTAACAGATAACAAGATATGTAGGAAGTCTGCAAGTGCAGATGCAAATGAGGACAAAGAGTTGATAGATGTCTCGGTGATTGTAGAGGAAGGTGATGATAAATCACTGCTTGATGTGACCGTGTTACCAGTTGAATCTATCTTTGGAGATGACAAAGCATGTGAAGGAAGTAAGGAATCACCTGTTCAAGGTAACAATAAGACGCCTCTCAAGTATACATTCAGCAGGAAGCGTAAGAAGGATTCCTTGTTGAACCCAAATGAGAACCCTTCTCTAGTAAGCTCAATGAAGAAAAGGACTGCAGAGATAGAAAACATTGATCCAAGATTGAAGGATTCAAAACCGTTGAAGGATTCGCCTTTAAGAAGTAAACAGTTGGTGCAGGTTGCTCGTCAGGTTAGTAGTAGTAAAACTCAATAATTTCAGGAGTCCATATTATTTGCTCTGTGACATTTTTAATTGTGCTTACAGTTTTATGCTGTGTTCTGATGACACTTCTTTGATAAGTTGATATCTTTATACCCCAATATTTGGAAATCCTCTATGAGTAAGTTAACAGAGGCATATGATTAAGACAAAAAGGTCTTTTGAAATAGTAGTTTTTTAATTATTTAATTAAATGTTACCATCTATTTTCAAAATAATGCTTAGTTTGGAACTGAATTCATCTAGTTTAATGCTGTTGCATACTTGCAATTCTCAAGAGAAGTTCTCTGTTTCTTTAATGAGAGGACCAATTAATTAAAATAGAATCAGAATTCTGGATGGAAATCTTCTTAGCTGACAATAGTAGGTCGTGAAACCATTATATAAATTGGTGTTTCAGCTTTTATCCACATCTACTTGATCGGATTCATATATGAAAATATACATTGTGCCTTTTATTTCTTTTAGTAGCTTTGTTAGATGTCTGAAATTTCTGGCAATTTTATTTCCTCCAATCTTGCAGCTCGTCTCTCTCTCTGGAAGAAGCTGGTGGTAACAGTTTTGCAGTCCCTATGGGTGTTGAAGACCATAAATTTATAAGGTTTTTGGGCAATGTAGTCGCATATTTATTCAATTTCCTGGTACCGCAGCAATGGCTTAATATATACTAGTAGATGGGCTGTTCTTTTCCATCTCTGGCGAGATCATCGTGTAATTATCCAGGCATTATGATAGTTGAACTATTTTTTGAGTGTCATTATCTATTTTTTTTTTCTTTATTTTGAGGAAGCAACACAATGGGTTTCAACCTACTGAAGGTGTATAAACCAGTTTATCTTTAGGCAAAAACTATACAAGACAAACTGCTTTTGGCACAAGCAATGTGGTGAACCTAATCTTTGCTCGGTAGCTTTCCAGAAACATAATCTCACATATTCTTGAGCAGTTTCTGTCGAAAGATTTCTTCGTTAAGGTGTTTTGTCTGTGCGCGCAAGAAGTTAAAATAATAAAAATAAATTTACATCCTAGCCTCCGACAAGATAAGCCAAGCTCGAGACATGGCAATAAGGGATTGAAATCGAGCCAAAGTCCCACCGGACTACCCGGGGGCATGACGCCTGCCTTTGAGAATATCGAGGCCATGATCCCGGAATCGATCCTAGCCTCGAGCTGCTTCAAAGAACATTGTCAGACAATCCAGCATAGCCTACAGAAGGCCAAAATATCCGGGACCAGCCGAGTATTACGGCGGGGATCTCGGCGCGTATCGATAAGGAGCCGGCAATCAGTGAATCAGAAGATTCTTTATCTTTTATAGAGTTGTATCTAAAATAGGACTCCCCTACTATATAAAGGGGGTCTAGTAATTCGTTTTGACACATTGTAACACGTACTCAAAAGCACTACATTATTATTTTCTCTGTCTTGAGGCTCTTGTTTTTTTTATCGACACCGGTTGTGGTGCGCCCGGCTCGAAAGCGATTGTTCCATCAAAGCTGAAACTATCCAACTCGTGTAGTTTGAATTTATTTTATCTTTATTTATCTAATAGCAATTTAATTTATCGCTTTGTATCAAGTTAATTCGCGTATCCTTAAAACCACTTACAAATTCAATTATTATCCAATTTTGAGGGTAAACAGTTTGACGCCCGCCGTGGGGCTAAGGATAATAGCCGCAATTTGATACAAATTCCCGTAACACACCTATTTACACTTGTTCTTTGAATGTAAAATACGGATACGGAGTCCAGCCACCATGGTAAAAACAACAATGTAGCACCCGGTAACGAGGTGTCCCCAGTCGATCTCGGCGGAATCCCGGTGGTATCCCATCGACGCCAGTTCGCATGTGGCCATCATAACAAATTTGCCTACCGATCTCGAGAATAGCGTACGCAGGGAAGTCCGACCAATTGCCCAGAATACGCACGACGGTGAAAACGATAGGATCAACTTGCGAGTGATCTTCGAAATGTTTACAAGCTCAACAGTTGCAGAACCAAAGCTGAGCTCCAAGCAGGGTTGAGCCCTAGCCATCTCGGGAAGTCACCCGCAGAAATGAACCAATCACGGAGAGGCCAAATAAAAATGAATTGGGGACTAATCCCGAGATCATAAAAATTCTCGAGGAATTGAAAAAACGGATAGAATCGGGGGAGAAGAAAATCGAAGCCAATGACAAAAAGGCGGAAACCTACAATTTCATGATCGACCAAATCCTAGAGCACCTCCGATACTGAAAGGCTTGGATTCCAAAAAGTTTGTTCAAAAACCTTTTCGTCCGAGCGCATCTCCGAAGCCGATCTCGAAAAAGTTTCACATGCCCGAAATTTCTAAGTACAACGGAACAACCGATACAAATGAGCATGTGACCTCCTATACATGCGCCATCAAAGGAAACGACTTGGAAGATAACGAGATCGAATCTGTCATGAAAAAATTCGGGGAAACACTATCTAAGGGAGCTATGATATGGTATCACAAACTACCTCCTAATTTTATTAACTCGTTTGCTATGCTTGCAAATTCATCCGTAAAAGCACACGCCGGGGTTATCAAGGTCGAGACCAGGAAGTCAGACCTTTTCAAAATGAAGTAGAGGGATAATGAGATGCTCAGGGAATTCGTGTCCCGGTTTCAAATGGAACGGATGGACTGGCCTCCGGTCAAAGACGATTGGGCCGTTCAAGCCTTCACCTAAGGACTCAATGCTCGAAGCTCGTTGGCTTCACAGCAGTTAAAGCAAAATCTGGTGGAGTACCCGGTTGTCACCTGGGCCGACGTACATAATCGGTATCAATCAAAAATCAGGGTCGAAGATGATCAACCCGGGGCCCCTTCCGGGTCCGTTTATCCCATCAGATCAGTTGACAGAGTCAGGAGAGATATAGATCGTGAACCAAGGCCGAACAGGGATCGGTATCAGCCATACAATGGAGACCAAAGAGGTAGTGGATCTGGGCGAAACCCCGTGAGAAGTGAAAGAAGAAGTGATCGAGGTCAAAATAACCGGGGACTCACGAACAAAACCAGCTTCGACAAGCCCAACGGGCCTAAAGAAGTGCCAATGCTATCGGAGTACAATTTTAACGTCGCCGCCGCCGCCATCATATTCGCCATTGGACGTATCAAAGACACCAAATAGCGTCGACCTCCACAATCCGATCCGGACCAAAGGGATCCTAACCTAATGTGCAAATATCATGGCACTCATGGTCACATGACAGAAGATTGCCGACAGTTAAGAGAAAAAGTATCCCGGCTACTCAATAACGGACATCTCCGAGAATTCCTGAGTGATTGAGCCAAGAACCACTTTAGGAATAGAGATTCTGGTAAACAGGTTGAACAAGAAGAACCTTAGCATATCATTAACATGATTATCGCTGGGGTAGATGTTACCCAGGGGCCGATGCGGAAACACACCAAAGTATCTATCATTAGGGAAAAACGAACTCGGGATTACGTTTCGGATGGAACCTTATCTTTCAACGACGAAGACACTGAGGGGATCATGCAGCCCCACAATGTTGCACTGGTAATATCAATGCTCATAAATAGATCTCGAGTTAAACGTGTATTAATTGATCCAGGTAGATGGACCAACACCATCAAATCGAGGGTCGTAGAACAGCTCGACCTACAGGATCAGATCGTGCCTGCGGTCCGAGTCCTAAACCGGTTCAAGATGGCATGTGAGACCACTAAAGGGGAGATAACGTTACCGGTGAACACCGCCACGACTGTTCAAGAAATAAAGTTCTATGTGATCGAAGGCGACATGAGGTATAACGCTCTGTTCGGAAGACCATGGATTCACAACATGAGGGTGGTACCCTCGACTCTGCACCAGGTATTGAAGTTCTCGACGCCAGGAGGGACAAAAAATGTTTACGGATAACCGGCCGCCAAAGAGATGTTCGCAGTCGACGAGGTGGTTCCAATATCAACACTTTCGAGACCTAAGGAGCTGGGTCCGGTCAACAAGAGAGAAACCAAATAGCAACTACTGACACCAAATCCGTCCCAACCTGAGAAGCTAGAGATGGATGAGGACGACGATTGCGGGGTTCCTAGGTCTTTCATAGCTCCTGATAATTTTGACGCTTCCAAATGGACGGTTGAGGAACAAGAGGAAGTCATACTGATCGAACACCTGCCCGATTGGAGGGTATACCTAGGCACGGGGTTGACTCCCGAGCTTAGAAAAAAACTCATTCAATTTTTTATAGCTAATGAAGATCATTTCGCTTGGTCCCACCTTGATATGACAGGGATCCCGCCGGAAGTAACCATTCATAGGCTAAGCTTGGACTAGAAGTTCCACCTGTTCAAGTAGAAGAGGAGACCCCAGTCCGAGGTCAAACACGCTTTTATCAAGGACGAGGTATCTAAACTCTCTAAAATAGGGTCCATCCGGGAGGTAAAATACCCGGAATGGTTAGCAAACGTAGTAGTTGTCTCCAAAAAGGGGAACAAATTAATAATGTGTGCGGATTATAAAAATTTGAATAAAGCGTGTCCTAAGGATTCTTTCCCTTTGCCTAACATCGATCGCATGATCGATACAACGGCCGACCACGAGATCCTCAGTTTTCTCAATGCTTATTCCGGGTATAATCAAATTCGGATGGACCCGGGTGATCAGGAAAAAACTTCCTTCATCACCAAGTACGGAACCTACGGCTATAACGTGATGCCTTTCGGACTAAAAAACACCGGCGCCACTTACCAACGCCTAGTAAATCGGGTGTTCGAAGAACAAATAGGAAAATTAATGGAGGTTTACATGGACGATATGTTGGTTAAGTCCCCGCGAGCATAGGACCATTTGAAACATTTGCAGGAAACCTTTAGCGTACTGAAGAAATACAATATAAAGCTGAAATCGGAGAAATGTGCATTTGGAGTCGGGTCTAGTAAATTCCTCGGATTCATGGTATCCAACTGGGGGATCGAGATCAACCCCGATAAAATCAAAGCCATCGATGATATCACTGTTGTGGACAACGTGAAGGTCGTACAAAGGTTAACCGAACGGATAGCCGCCTTGAGACATTTTATGTCGAGGTCATCCGACAAGAGTCACCGGTTCTTCTCACTGTTGAAGAAAAAGAATAACTTCTCATGGACCCCGGAATTCCAATGAGCCTTGGAGGAGCTCAAGCGATACCTATCGAGCCCACCACTGTTTCACACGCTGAAGACAGACGAATAGTTGTACCTATGCTTGGCAGTATCGGAGATAGCGGTAAGTGGAATCTTGGTCCGGGAAGAGAAATGTACGCAATATTCAATTTACTATGTTAGTAGGACTCTAGGCGAGGCCGAAAGTAGATATCCTCACCTAGAAAAGTTGGCGCTCGCTTTACTAAGCGCCTCTAGAAAGCTAAAACCATACTTCCTATGTCACCACATATGTGTCGTAACAACTTATTCATTAAGGAAAATAATGCATAAACCCGAGCTGTCGGGACGGTTGGCCAAATGGGCCGTAGAGATCAGTGGGTATCGAATATTGGCCTCAGACGACAGTTAAGTCTCAAATTTTGGCAGACTTTATGGCCGACATTACGACGGCCCTAATACACGAGGTCGAAAGAGAGTTGTTGTTGAACTCGGGGACTCCTTCGACAATCTGGACCCTCTTTACGGACGACGCCTCGAATGCAAAAGGGTCCGTATTCGGCATTATATTGAAACCACCAACAGGCAATGAAATTAGACAATCTATTAGGACTGTAAAATCAACTAACAATGAAGCCGAGTATGAGGCCATGATTGCAGGTCTTGAACTGGCTAAGGGCTTGGGGACAGAGGTGATCGAAGCTAAGTGCGACTCTCTCCTTGTGGTGAACCAAGTTAATGGGACGTTTAAAGTTAGAGAGGAACAAATGCAAAGATACCTCGATAAACTATAGGTAATGTTACATCATTTCAAGGAGTGGACTCTACAACATGTGTCTTGGGATCAAAACAGCGAAGCCGATGCTCTTGCTAACTTGGGATCATCGATCGACGACGGTGAGTTCAAATTGGGGGCGGTCGTACAACTCGTGAGATCGATCGTGGAAGAAGGTCACGCCGAGATAAACTCAACAAGCCTAACTTGGGACTGGAGAAACAAATACATAAAGAATATGAAGATCGGAAAACTGCCATCGGACCCTAAGGAATCGAGAACTCTACTTATAAAGGGGGCCGGTTCAGCCTGTCCGAAGACGATACACTGCTCCGGAGAACGTTCAATGGCCTGCTCGCAATATGTCTAGGACCAGGAGACACCGAGTATGTTCTGAGGGAAATCCACGAAGGCACCTGTGGAAATCATCGAGCGCCAAATCATTAGTTTAGAAAATAATCAGAGCGGGCTACTATTGGATCAACATGGAAAAGGATGCGAAAGAGTTCGTACGAAAATGTGACGGATGTCAAAGACTTGCTCCGATGATTCATCAGCCCGGGGAGCTGCTACATTCAGTCTTGTTACCCTGGCCGTTCATGAAATAGGGGGATGGACATCATCGGCCCCCTCCCATGGGCAACCCGTAAGGCTCAATTTATATTATTTATGACTGACTATTTTTTTAAAGGGATGGAAGCCCAGGCGTATGAGAAAGTCAGGGAAAAGGAAGTCATCGATTTCATTTGGGACCACATAATATGCCGATTCGGGATGCCGGCCGAGAACGTGTGCGACAATGGGAAATAGTTCATCAACAGCAAAGTAAGCATGTTCCTCGAAGACCATAAGATCAAAAGGATCCTAGCAACACCCTATCACCCTAGTGGGAAAGGGAAGGCGAAGTCCACCAATAAAACCATACTCCAAAACCTCAAAAAGAGGGTGACCAATGCCAAAAGAAGATGGAAAGAAATCTTGGCGAAGTCTTATGGGCATAACATACGACCTCGAAGTCCAGTACCAGGGCCACCCCCTTTTTATTGGTTTACGGCGCCGAAGCCCTAATATCGGTCAAAGTCGAAGAATCGAGTCTCAGATTCCGATATGCGACCGAAAAATCGAACGACGAAGCCATGAATACGAGCCTGAAGCTGTTAGATGAAAGGCGCAAAGCTGCCCTTGTTTGGTTGGCCACCCAAAAACAGCGAATCAAGAAGTATTACAATCGAAGAGTCAACCTTCGACACTTCAATGTCGAGGACTTAGTGTTAAGGAAGGTCACACTAAGCACTCGGAATTCGAACGAAGGAAAGCCGGGGCCGAACTAGGAAGGTCTGTATCAAATTATCGAGATCACCGGAAAGGGATCATACAAACTCAGAGCAATGAACGGTGAGCGATTACCGAGCAACTGGAACATAACTCACTTGAAGCGATACTACTGCTAAGATAAGATCCAATACATTCCTTTTATTTATTTACATTCTAGACTAACATTTGCAGGTGACCGGCAAAGAACAATACAAATTTTTGGCCTGAAAGCACGCGTTGCACTCTTTTTCCCTTGAACCGGTTTTGTCCCAAACGGGTTTTTTGGCAAGGTTTTTAACGAGGCAACAGTAAATCATGCTAACTTAGAATTGAAGACCGACTATGAACCGGTGTCGAAGATCACGACAACAGTATTCGAGGCTTTTCTATGATCGGCCTCGAACACTGGGGGGGCATCACCCTCGGATAATGATTTTAGCAAGGAAAAAAACTTTGTGCTCGAATAGTCTAGGCTCGATCGATAGGATCTACTGTAAGGTCCAAATGGTCAGATGAACCGTGCCCACCTAGACCGCACGAGCCCGGACACAAAGCTTGAACATATGTATAAACTTTGTATATTACGCACAAAATTGAAAGGAAGTTTCTACCTTGCGGATAAATATTTTGTCCTCTTGAAAATCTTTCTTTCTTAAATTTGATCCCCTAAAGACATCGAACCCAAGGGCCACCTCACTCGGGAACTGCCGCCCAAGGCAGATTCGGATAGCCCGAGATAATGAAGCACCGGGGGCAAAAAGCTTATTTGGTAGTGCCTGAACTATAAAGGCTACGGCCACCCACATTCGGGAACGGTTATCTTGGTTAAACCCGGATGCCTCGGGGTAACAAGCCCACTTGGCAGCACCCGAACTAGAAAGGCTAGCGCCGTATTAAAATGGCTTGGAGACGTCCGAGATCCGTAACAAAAATTAAGGCCTTCAAAGTTTCTAAAACCGTTTCGAAAGGCTACCCTCGGTAAATTATAATCTAAAAAGTTCTAAGTAGTTTGAGAAAAGTTTTCGGTCATATTGAGTCCCCACTAATCGTAAATAAAATAATATTGAAAGAAAGGCTTGTTCGAACCTCCGAGAAAGACCTAAATATTACATGCTAAGGCATTTCGATGTCTTTTCAATCATAAAGAACAAAGTGAAAGGAAACAAGTTTGAAAACTGTCGAAGGGAAAAAACAGCATATATATATATATATACGAAAAGATATTTACAAAGGCCAAATGGCCTTGACATAAAAGGTACAAAAGTACAAAAATACAAAAAACAAAGAAAAATATACAAGGCACTTAAACGGCCTGTTCTCCACCGGAGCCTGCCTCGTCACCGGCACCATCGAAGTCTTCTCTGCCTTCGGATCCATCCTAACCCTCGGTTCTTCTTCATCCTTGGGATACGCCAGTTTCTTGACCTCGGCTTCGAACCCCTTAGCACTTTCGACCTTGGCCGATAAATCAAACCCCGAGCATGAACTTCCTCGAGGGCCTCCCTTCGGGACTGCCACTTCACGTATCAGTGACATCTTTCAGCCGATCCTGGGTTGCCTCGGCATCAGCCTTATACTAGGTCACCATCCCGTCGGCATCAGATTTGATCACTTCAACTACCGACTTGGCCGCCTTAAGCTCCTTGGCAAGGGTCTCTCGATTAAAGACAACCAAGCTTAGCTGAGACAGGAGATCCTCGATCTTTTGGGACTGTGCCTCAGCCTTCTCCCTTGCCGCTCGCAACTGGACCTCCGCTGAGGTCAACTGCGCCCGGACAGCCTCCTTTTCCGAGGCCAGGCGGTCCATCCTACCTATTCGCTCTTCGGCCTCGACCTTGATTACGTCTATCTCAGCTTGGAGCTGGTCGATCCGATCAACGTTCTATTGAACCTGCGGGTTCTGACCATTAGACACCGTGTCTAGTTCATCGTCACTAGCTTCAAAATATTTGCATGTTCGACCAGGTTGGCGTGTTCTTTCTGAGCCGCTTCCAACGCAGCTCGAAGGCTCTAAGTCTCTCCTTCACGCTACTCACTGAGAAGTTTGTACGTTTCTCTCTTCCCAGTAAGCTCTCTGACTTCGGCTTCAGGCTGGTTCAGCTCGTCCCAGTATCGGAGAAAACTTTCATGGTGGAGCACCGAGGCCTACAAATACGAAAAAACATATTATGGTTATCAATGAATTAATTCAAGTATAAAAGGAGAATTTGAAATCATCAAGAGTTATCTAAAATTAACCAGTTCAGCGCCTGTTGTGCTTCGTTGAATAGGTAGGGCGCATCTACCTCGTTCATTTTGTTCTGGTCTCCTTCGATCACCAGGCACCGGAGGTAACTGGCCACCCCTACGGGGGCGGAAAGAACCCGGGCATCTTCCCGAATAATAATGACAATGGACCGCTTCCGATTTGGATCCACACTCGGGGCAGGGAACTGGTTGACCAATTTCAGGCTCGAGTTAGGCCCGCCTGCCCCCGAGGTCGGACTCTTCCTCGGTACCTCTATGTCACCCAATCTGGTGATGTCATCCATGGCGGTGGAATCCACGCCATCAACAACGCAGCGGAGGGGGTCGTCCGCTCCATGAGCCCCCTTGTTGGGGTGCTCTTTCACGGTTTGAGCCTCGTTGTACATGGACTCGGTGAACGAGGGCGACTTAGTGATGTCTATCACAACCAGTGCCTTCTTCTGGGCATTGCCCGCTTCCCCAGAAGCCTCAGAGGTCCCGGCCTCCTCCTCGACCTCTTTAGCTTGAGGCAGATCAACCTCGCGGTTCTCTGGTTCTAAGGCCCGATCTCATCCAATTTCACACCTCAATTCGAGGTTATAAAAATAGTCGATGCAATGATAGTACCCAATAAGTAGTATATATCGTAGAGTGTGAATTTGAATATCTAAATTTGCACTTTTGCAAAATTGGGTTGTTTTGAAGTCTAATTTAAACTACGATTGCAAATTAAGAAATAAAACTAGGAGATTGTTTTTGTTGTTTTTCTAATGTTGTAAAAAGCCTAGAGCTATGACCTTCACCTAGGTGTTTGCCTAATGGGATATAAAATTTAAAGCTTGTTTCATTGGTCGAGGTGTATTATAACTATCAACACTCAATTATCCACTCAATACTTCTCGGTCAGAGAGTGATTTTGCCCAATTTGGCTTTCTCAAGTCCAAATAGATATTGAACAAAACAATTGATAAAAGCTCAAGTCGGATTGTTACTATCTCTAGGTTCAACCCTTTAATTGGGCTTATCAATCTCTCAATTGACCCAATTTCTTGTTAGCCAAGTTTTCCTAGACCAAGTATCTCTTTATCAAGTAGAGACCAAGTCAAATAGGCATGGACTAATATTTGCAATCATTAATTCCACAAATAAAAGTAAGAACAAGGCTAAATAATAAAAACCCAACCATAAACAAGTATTAAATTAAATACCCATTAAGTTTACATACTAGGATTGGGTGACAACCCTAGTGAAAATCTAGCTACTCATGCTTGAAATGGAAGAAATAAAAGAAGAAATGATAATTAAACTCATATTGCTAATTAAAATGATAAAATCTAAGTTAAATAGCTCAAAATATAAAAAAACTACTAAAAATAGTAAAAAGAAACGGCTACTGTAGTAGCTCATGTCAAAAGTTTTTCCTAAAAATATGAAACTTGTCTATTTATACATGGCTGGAAATTTCGAACAAAAATGCCCTTTTGGAGGTTCTGCGGCCGCACAATTCCATGTGCGGTCCGCACATTTCTTTAGCTTGACAGGATTGGAAGTCAGCGGCAGCATAATTCTGAACCGCAGCCACAATGCACTCTTTCTGTGGTCCGCAGAATTGTAACTGCGGCCGCATAGTTCTTCTTCTGCGGCCGCACTATTGTTGTGCGATCCGCACTTCTAGATACTTGGAATACATCTACTCTGAACTTTGCTTCTGGCTCAGCTTTTGCGGCCGCACAATTCATGTGCGGACCGCACTTTGCACCAGTCTCTGATGAAAACTCCTTCATAAACTGCGGCCGTAGATGATATTCCGCGGTCCGCACAATTGAGCTTTTGTGCCTTTTTTGTCTTTGAGTTTAGATTACTCCTTCTTGAGTTGCATTTCATCTCGGGAGTTCATCCTCCAATATTCCTGTAATTAAGCACATTTCATCAGTTTTCGGGAAGACAATTAAATAATTTTGGACTAAAAAAAAGCTAAAAGGTGCTAATAAGTAGTCAAAATCTCCACTTATTAAGGCCCCCTACCCTTCGAGCTGCGACGGCACGCGGGCCACCAGAACAAAAGGTTCTTCTTCTTCTTCGGATTCGTCTATCAGCCGATAGAGCGAATCTGAAGATAGTGCTCGGGCACTGGCGCTTTCTTTTGACTTGCGCACCAGCCTTCTTCTTGTTTTCTTTTTCTCCGAGCTCAGGGAACCTGGAACCCTTTTTCTTTTCTTCTCTTCGGCCTGCCTCGGAGCAGGGAACTCGGTAGGTAAGTCATCACTACCGGCTGGAGGCCTCAGCTCGATGTTCTTAGATAAGCCTGCAAAAAGAAGTAAAGGGAGTAAGGGCTTAATATTAAAAGGGGAATCCTAATACTACCTACTCGGGAAAGAAGTCTCACCATGGGAACTGGCGTCCCAGCGACCCTTCGAAAGCTTGCGCCACGAGCGCTCGGAATATGGCATCTGCGATACGATACCCTCGACCCACTCCTTGAGTCGAGGGACAGCGTTCGGGACCCAAGCAATGGCTGCACCACCATAGAGCATCGGTAAGAAAAAGAGAAGAAAGTGTAAAATCGACATTCGAAAGTAAGTCATACTTACGTGAAGTATTCTACTTCTCGGGGAATGGCCTGCACTCGGCTGGGATTAAGTCTAAAGTCCTCACTCGGACAAACGGCCTTGCCAGCCCCGATTCCGGTCCTCATCAATACTCAAGAACGGGACCTTACTGGCCCGACGCACAAGCTTTATCAGTCCCCCTGGAAAATACGGAGATTGTATAAGCGAAGAAGATGGTCGATGGTGAATGAGCACCCATCGACTTTATTCACGAAGAACCGGAGGAGGATCACGATCCTCTAAAGCGATGAGTGAATCTGGCCTAGGCACATGTTGTACCTTCTGCAAAAATCCAAAATGACTAGATTCCCCGGGCCCAATGTAAAAGGATAAGTGTAAATACTTAGGTATCCCTCGAAATGGGTGGTAATGGCTTCATCGGGGTCGGGGACCACTATGTCCTTATCGGTCCAGTTGCAGTCTTTTCGGACTGTGGGGAGAATCTCTTCGGTGATCGAACAGATGTATCTCGAGACCTCCTTACATCGACCTTGTACAGAGGAGGGCTTTTCGACCTTGAAATCTATGTTGATCGAGCATCCCCCAGGGATGAACATTTTCAAAGGGGGTTCAGGTACTGGTTATCGACGGCAGGGCGCGAAATGGTTCCCTTGGCCTCAGTAGCCGGTCACGAAGTAGAAGGGATTTCTTTCTGGGGAATGATTTTTTGAAGTCTTTGCCATTACTTTAAAAAATGGGGAAAAATCTGAGAAAGGCGGAGAAAGACAGGAAGTTGAAAGATTGGACTTGATGGCTTAAGACGAAGACGGGTAAATATTCTTGCGAAGGATCTCGAAAAACAGGAGTAAAAGTGCTAGAAAGTATTGAAATCTTACGGGTATGAGGGTAGAAGGTTTGGATGTAAAGTTAAGATGAACAAAGAAGGGGGTATTCTTAGTATTTCAGCAGCGTTTAGCATCCAGGGACGGCCGACCGGCGGCTGACATGCATTTAATGCCATTAAGACTTGATTGATGAGGCGTTTCGGTTGTTTTGTCGTTTCTATCACGGTGCATCGAAGCAAGAATCGAAAGCTCATATCATTTCTCGTCGTTTACTCTCCGAAAAACGAGGGACTATCTGTATATGGGTGAAATCAAGCTCATAATACATCCTAGCCTCCGACAAGATAAGCCAAGCTCGAGACATGGCAATAAGGGACTGAAATCGAGCCAAAGTCCCATCGGACTAGAACCCGGGGGCATGACGCCTGCCTTCAAGTATACTGAGGCCATGATCCCGGAATCGATCCTAGCCTCGAGCTGCTTCAAAGAACATTGTCAGTCAATCCAGCATAGCCTACAGAAGGCCAAAATATCCGGGACCAGCCGAGTATTACGGCGGGGATCTCGGCGCGTATCGATAAGGAGCCGACAATCAGTGAATCAGAAGATTCTTTATCTTTTATAGAGTTGTATCTAAAATAGGACTCCCCTACTATATAAAGGGGGTCTAGTAATTCGTTTTGACACATTGTAGCACGCACTCAAAAGCACTACATTATTATTTTCTCTGTCTTGAGGCTCTTGTTTTTTTTATCGACACCGGTTGTGGTGAGCCTGGCTTGAAAGTGATTATTCCATCAAAGCTGAAACTATCCAACTCGTGTGATTTAAATTTATTTTATCTAATAGCAATTTAATTTATTGCTTTGTATCAAATTAATCCGTATATACTTAAAATCACTTACAAATTCAATTGTCATCCAATGTTAAAGGGTAAACAAAGATCAAGTGTGTGACTCATTTTCATGAGACTCTCATTGTCTACTGCCTTGACCATGACCATCCACCTTCGTTTCAAATTTGACCAAATGCCAGAAGAAAAAAGCTTTTTCTTCTTCTATTTACCTTGGTTGGGTAACTTTTCACTAAAACTCCCAACAACAAGCAATACAACTAAAGACAAACATTTCCAAGACGGGGCTACTCGTAAATAACATGTCTCTTTTCGAATATAACACAGTTATTTGATAAATAAAATTCAGAACATAATACAAGAAGAGCTGAAATGCAAAAGAACTGCTACAATTGATGAGTACTAGTCCCAGCGCTGATAATATTCAACTTAAAATCATATTGATGCATGATTTTCGTGTATTTAGTAAATGGTAATTCAGCAGCCAGTTTGGACATCTTTTCACCTTTTTTTTTTGCAAAGCAATGTGAGTTTATGGCAAGTTATATTTTCTTGTTTAACCACTCGGAGTCCACAATTTACTAACACGATTGATTTGATTTTTTTGTCTAGAAGGTCCACTAAGGGATAAAGCGTTTCCGAAGGAAACTTATTTCCAATGCTCAAAATGCATCAAGTTATTCAAAACATAGCTTGAAACTATTCAAATAAAAATCAAATGTAAACTTTGTCCCACTCATCCTCTTTTTTCTGCTGGATTGTTCTCAACTTGCTATTTCGTGGGTTCATGTATAGTGATAATGGTTTCTTTCATTCGTCTCCTTCCAATGGCCTGTGGCCACAGTATGATGTCTTGTTTCTATGTTGCAAGAAAGTAGAAGAAGTTCAAGCAATAGTGGCTGAACAAAGGCGTAATAGGATTTTACTCATTCGGTGTTTGAGGGACATGGTTGACCTGAACAAACAAAAATATGTTTGGATAGTAATAGTTATGATGTGCACATATCGGACACAAGTGGGGTCATATTGTGTTAATGGCAAACATCAAAGGAAGTTGGCGTGCCTTTAGGCTCTCCCATGTACTGTTGACACATTCCATCCACTCTCTCTTATCACATAGGATTCCCTACTCATTCAGTTATTTTTTATCACTTGTGAGTGTTCGTATCAACTTGTGCACATTTCGATTAATTCCAACTAATATATATATATGGAGTAAATTTATCCATCAATACTTGGACGGATGAAATGAAATTATTTAGTATTTTTGCTTCCACTAAAATTTAAATTTAAATCCTCATGATTTTAAACGCACTTCATTTACCGTTAAGTTCTTCCCCTTTGACTAACTCATTCAGCTTTTAGCATGCCCTCAGCCTCATATGCCTAATACTGTAATGCATTGCCCTTTTCTTTTTTTTTTAATTAATGTTCGAATTATCATGACCAATGGTCACCATTTCACCTTTAATGCCTATGCTAGTTATCAATTTAAAACTCACTTATCAGAAGTATTGGATGCTTGGACAGATGAAAGATTTTACAAGAGTTAATGTACTATCAAAAAGAACGCCGCAAATCTCACCCTCTAAAGATAAGGGCGCAATAATAAGTATTCAAAAAGGGGCAGAGGCCTCAAATTCATTCAGAGTTAAAGAAAAATATTAAGATAATGTATCAACAAAACTGTCCTTCTATATCACACTAAAAGAAAGAAAAAAAGGAAAAACTATTGTGGAGAAACAGGATTTCAAAAATCAAGGTGGTGATTGGTATAAGAACAGCATATTCTAAAGTATTACTCCCTCTGATTCACGATAGATGATCATTTTACTTTTGGCATAACTATTAAAAAAATACAAACTCTTAAAGCAAAAAAGATGTGTTTATTAAGAAAAATAAAAATAATTTGTTTTTGATTATGTAAACGAGCACTTATTTTGGATCAAAATAAAAAAGTAAAATGATCACTTATTGTGAATCGAAGAAAATATGTATTTTTAGAGAAATCCATTCAATCACTTGCATAGACACGCAATATTATCCTTAAGTTTAAATTGCTTTTTTGGTATCATCTTAATGGTAAAAAGCCGGTGCACGCCTGAAATTGAAAAAGCCAAACAGTGATAAACAATTAAGTAAAGAAAGAATAAATCAGTAGAAGCAATGATAAGATACAGCAAGCAGAGTGCAGAGGTTTCTGTGATAGTATATGAGAATGTTTTCTTGTCCCTCAAAAGACATTCTCTCTTGTCACATCACCTGATCATTAAAAACTACTACATTCCCGTTTAATTTATGTGAACTTATTTGATTGAACATAAAATTTAAAAAAAAAATAATTTTTTTATATATAATATAAAATGAGGCTCATATATTTTATATAGCTATAAATTGGTGTATGAAGGTAAATTATATTCAAAAAAATAAAAAGGTCATTCTTTTTAGCATGAATTAAAAAATATTATATAAATTGAAACGGAGAAAGTACTACGGTATTTCACGTAAATATACCCCAAACTCGTGGGTTATTTTTCCCTTCTGCCCTCTCTATAAAAATCCCTTTTAGCTTCTCACTAAATAAAATAAAGAGCTTTACATTTTCTCACTGACCCTTAAGAAAATAGCAATGGTGATGGTTGTAGGAATGGAGAATAGAAAGAAACAAGATAAATTACAAGCAGTATGGTTTGCTGCTGGAGTGGCTGCTTTAATGGCATGTTTGGAACGTGCTATGTTAGTTTCCTTTGTAGAGCAGTGGCGAGTAATTGCATTTCTTGCTCTTAATCTCTTGCTTTTAGCTATTCTTTTCACATCTACAAGTACCTCAATTACTCCAATAGTTGAAGAAACCAGCCCAGAATGCATCGGCAACACTACTGAATCCAAGATTGAGGTGAGAACATGCTGAATTATATGACCATTACATTTTAGCTTCTGTTTGGCCATCAAATTTGAAAGTTTTTTTTAAAAATTTTATTTTTAGACATTTGTTTGTTTATAGATTTTAACCTATCTTTGGCAGATTTCAAAAAGACAATTTTTAAATTTCAAAAACAACTCTAGTGTAGTTTTTAAGGTTTTTGAAGTTTTCTACCCACAGACTCCAAATTCTTTTGAAGTAAAATGCATGTCCAAACACAAACTTTCAAAAAATATTTTTTATCTCATCTTCAAAATTCATTTTTTAAGAGTTCTAACCAAATCGATGTCCAAACACTAGCTTAAACGCTTGAACTATTTTAAGCAATGTTATTAGGACTCTTAAAAATATTGTTCGCGTACGTCTTGGATCCTACAAAAGTAAATTATTTTTGAAGGATATGATACGAACGTGACAGTAATTCTAAAAAATTCGAGCAACATATATATTAAAAACACACGTTATTTTATTTATTTATTCATTAATTATGTCTTCTAACATACCTCCTCACGTATTTATTTGCACGAGCAAAGCAACACATGATTTTGATAATGGGTGCAAAATTTATTTATTTACATTAATTATGTCTTCGACAGAAAAAGCAAAAGAGGGTGGAAGAATGCAAGAAACCTTTGGTAGTGCCTTCAGTAGATGAAGTATTACAAGAAGTAACAAAGGAAGTCCAAGAGGATTATACAATAATAGACAAGAGGGGAAACAAAGAAGACCAATTAGATGATTCTATAGATGAAACTCAGCAAATTTCAATGGAGGAATTAAATGAAAGAGCAGAGGCATTTATAGCAATGTTCAGACAACATTTAATATCTGATGCAAAGGCTTATAGTTATAGCAAAAGCTGCAGAATTCGAACTCCAATTACACTCAAAGGAGGTGACAAAAATTTTAGCAAGCGTAGACCCATTTATTAATTAGGCCAACTAGTTTAGTTGGTGATCAAGGTGGTTCTTCCCATTCAAAATAGCATTTTATTTACTCTTTGTAATGCTAAACGTTTTTTTTTTCTGAATAGAAGACCTGTCTTGATCTTTAGTTTAGTTTAATATATTAATTGTGCTAAAGATTTTCAATCTAGTCCAATAGATTTAAAACTTATTTTTTGCTAAATCAATTACGAAATATTTTTCTAAAATGTCCAATCTTCCTCCGGCTTATAACCAGCAGTCTGTTCAGGGTTCCAAACTCAACGATGGCAACTAAACACGAGGGTTGCGCTCGTTGCGGGACTTAACCCAACACCTTATGGCACGAGCTGACGACAGCCATGCACCACCTGTGTCCGTGTTCCCGAAGGCACCCCTCTCTTTCAAGAGGATTTCTATTTTCTTCAACTATTATTTAGTAGCAACCAAAGGGTTTCTCTTGCTGTTCCAATTGCCATAATTTTGAAGCTCTGTGTATACTCAATATATTTCAGGTACAATCTATATAGGCAAAGAACAAAAACTGATGTTTCTCAAGCTCTTGAAATGCAGTATTTTCTATTCGAATGAAAGAGAAAATATGCTTTAAAAACTTACTCACATTCAATGTTTAAATCATAACATTGAACACAAGATATTATGGTAAAGTGACATGAATTTTTACTTTAATTTTTAACTAATAAAGTTAATTAAATTGCTTAGTGTAATAATATAAACATTCGATACGATTAAATATTTTCTTTCTATCTTTTCAAATTTTGAACTCAACTGAGATAAAAGAGCAATGATATTTAGACAACTTTAAAAGGACATGATTAGTAGTCTTTTTACTTTACATGCCTCGCCAGACCTTTTTGTTTCAAGTGAGTATATGATAGTAAGCGTGAAGGTAAACTAATTACATAACCTTGCACCCCGAGGCGGAATTATGTGTTATAGTAAGGGGTTACCGGACTCGTAAGTTTCGGCAGAAATCCTATATATATATATATATATATATATATATATATATATATATATATATATTTTTTTTTTTTTTAAAATAATTAATTTAAATCATTTGATACCTTAAATACTAAAAGTCTTTAGAGAGTACTGATTGAGCAGAATAAAAATTCTGGATTCGCCTTTATTTGCACCTATCATACTAGCCACATATATTCTGGCCTGCAATTAGAAGAGCACGCGTAGTATCTTGTTTTCTCTAGAATACTAGGTTGATCTGAACATTTTTATTCTTCCATATTTGCATAACTAGTTGGGTATACCATTTCGTCAAATTGGATGAGCCGCTGACCTTTTTTTTAAATTACCTATTACATGCGGAAGGGAAAGGGGAAAACTTTAAATGGAACTCACACATAATGTATGAAGAGTGAGCTTAATTTATATACATAGATATACCAGATCACTTTTACCTAGGTAACTTGCATTTTTCAATATTACAAATACCTTTTGTTCTAAGATGGTTACTGAAGATAATTCTTTAGTAACTTGACTTGATAATGTACTAATATTTTAAATTATCAATGTATAAGAGTTAAGACTTTTGTGTGAAAGACTTCAACGAGCATGTGTTAGTTAGTTTTCAAAAAATAGTCAGTATTTGTAAAGTCATTGAAAAATAACCATTATTTTATGCGGAGATAAAATTTGAATAAAATATCCTAGTTGAAACGCATAATGTTCCAGCATAATATGCTGGATTATGGAGTACCTGCATACAAACATCCAGCATATTATGAAATTCCAATAAATTATGCTAGAATTTCATGTGTAAAAAATTAGAACTCCGGTATATTGTGCTGGAATTTTTTCGGAAATATTTTTGTTCAGATTTTATTTTTACATAAAAAAGTGATCAAATTTCAATTACTTTGAAAATGTGACAAATTTTCAATTAGCAATTGTAAACCGGGCTATTTTTTATTTTTTCCCAACGGTACCGCTAATCACTTTTACTCATACGGGTCTGCATAAATTTAGAGTTTAGCCCGTTGGGCCCAAATTGTAGTGTACCTATTCTAGAGAAATTTCTATTGGGCCGTAAAGTTTTGAGTGGTACTGACCCTCTTCCATCAAATTGTATACTGAACTTTGTCATTTGATTTGTCAGGAGGAGAGTGATGTATTAAAGATTGAAAGCAACTACAGGCAGATGAAGAGCTAAGATTTTAATTTTAAATGCTAAGATTCATTTTATATATAAAATAAATTTTTTTAAATAAAAATAATTTAAACAAAAGCTACTGAGTAAAGCCTAACTTATATTCGGACTTCTAGCTCTGTCCCAGCAAGTGACATTAACCTGAAAAAATATTCTAGAGTAGATGGTACAAAGAGTAGCTATAACGTGAAAGTTGAGGAAAAATTACTCTATATAAATTTGGGGAAAAACAAAGTAAAAGGACATAGCGGTTAAGGCGTGGTCAACGGATTTCACATGGTTATTTATTTTAATAAGTACCACGGCCTCTGTTTCAAATTATTTAGCAAAGTTTGATTAACGATGGACTTTGAAAGAGATACATATTTTTAAAATTTACTTACTAAATAAATTATAATATTTATGTGACTATAAAAAATTATTTTTACGGATAAAATTAAAAATTTAAGTTAAAATATTTTCAACGTTGAAAACCTCTTAGTTTTTGTGGAATGAATAAGAAAAAATGCTACCACATCAACTGGAATGTAGGGAGTTGCATAGGGTAAAACGGTTTATATTAAATGTTTGTATAGTAACACGAAAAACCTAAGGCAGATGGAAGATGAAGTAAGTGAAAATCAAGACCATGAACAACGGCTTCGGTTGGCATCAGGTAGACCCCGAAGTGAACATTATCAACGGGAGGAAACGAATGTTTGTCCTCAGATGATATTCAATAAAGAATATTCCTCGGTATTAAATACGTAGTCGTTAGAGAGGATTTTGGTATTCATGACATGTCGTTACATATTCATTAATGGCCCCTATTATTGTCATTTAAGAGGGACTTGATCCTATGACCTTGTTCCTAGGTATAGGTATAAATAGTGACTTCAATAACCATTGTAAGACACGAAATATCTGATAAACTTATACTACACATTATTCCAAGCTAAATAATACTTTATTTTCTGCCTAACATTATTCTTATTGCTGCCTTCGGAATCCTTACTCTCGGAACCAAGTTGTCTGCTATTTATCTCGATTTCAACGCTAAATCTTGCATTTTATTTAATTTATTTATCATTTTGGGATCAAATTGATTTGCTTGTCTATATGTAAACCACGCTATAAATTTAATATTTTATGGATAAACAGGAGCACTATTTAATAAAAAAGGAAATAAGATCATTAATTATGATATATACTTGGGGAGCCGAAGACCATCAACAATGAATATCTTAACATCGATAGATGTAGCGGAACGAATGTGATTTTTTTATCCTTAATCGGACATTTCGAATTTGAGCTTTAGGAATGAAGAAATCCTAATAAGACGCATATTCTTCTTTAATGGGTCTTATGCGATACGAATCTAAATTAATCGGACCAATAAATTCTGAATACCAAATGTAATAAAAAAAATCAATGGATACCTTTGATCAATCGGTCTTTTTTCTTCTATACGTCTATATTCTGACTGGAGATGTCTACATTATTAACGTAGATTGTGTTGATTTGGTGAAGGGCGAAAAAAGATAATACAAATTTCACGCCACGAATTCAGCGCAAAGATCCACTCCGTCCCAGCTAGATATCTGCCAACCAAGCATGAAACATATATCCTAAATTCTGACCTAACAATATGAACATCTCATCCTAGTTAGCCCAGAAAGCATCAACCAGGGTATCTTCTATTACTACTTGACAAATAAATATTGCAAAGTCTTTCCTTCTTGTTCCACTTGTGTTAAAATAACTACAAAAAACTCTCAAGGGAACAAAGGGGAATGTGGCTTGACTAACATTTTTAAAAGAGAGGGATGAGCAACAAATATTTATTAATTTCACGTCTCCATGGGTTTTCGGAAGAAAAAGGCGTAGGGGAGTTGACTATTTTGATTTTTGAGATAGCTTTTTGGGATGAAAAATGTGATTTTGTTTTTTTCTTCGAGAAATTACAGTTGCAAAAGTGCCATAGTTCGAAAAGCAATATTACGAGTACAAATTCATCTCCAATTTCGATTTTCATTTTGGGCAAATATTATTTTTAGCCCCGGGTCAAAATTATTTACATTTGATAGTTGTAAAAGTATATAAAATTTGTATATTTTTTTATATATAACATGCAAAAACCTACATATATATAAAAATATTTATTTTTCTGATTTTTTTTTAGAGCGGCTATATAATATTATTTTCTAATTCATTTTTATGGTGGGCCAGCTTTCCATTTGCACGAAGTTCAAAACGAATAAGCTTAAAACGAAAAATTACATTGCCTCACGACCTCCTTGCTTTATCCTTACACTGATCAGTTTTGTACTATTTTAATTCTAATTAATTCTAGTTAGCTTGCTTGCACGACATTCTCTTTGCTAACTTTAAAAAAAAGGGAGCAAGTCAAGCACAAACTTTAATGTTATTTACTCTCCATTCTCCTAATTTTATATGTGAAGAAGCTCTCACTATGAAGAAAGGCTTATACGTTTCCGTAATGGCCGGCTTCAATCCAATCAAAGTTATAATTAATTTTGGTAGAATGTCACAACCCGAGAAAGCTACTACTATTGATGTGTCGGACGTCGAAATCCATCGTCTTTTAATGTTAATCACACATTTTTTAAGCAATCCAGATACTCTAATTTTCCGATCCGTGGACCACTTTACTAGTTAATGTTTCTGAGTCGAAGGTCATCTCAATATTCTATTCTTATTTATTTTTATTAAGATTAAAATATTTGAATCTAAATATATATCTGAATATTAAGTAACTGTATCTAAATCTAATAGTATAAAAGATAATTTTTGAAAACTCCAAAAATGAAGAAAGACTTAAAAAAATGCCATCAATCATGCTAGTATAGAAAACAAGTTTCGAAAACTCCACGCCAAGAATGAAGAATCTGTCACCATACAACTGGTAGATAATTATAACTTTGGGATGGTTCAACTTGGACAAGAAATATTTATTATGATAGTTACTACCTTGAAGTAATAGGTCGTTTCACGACCTTCTCTCAATAATAATTCACATTTTATAAATTAAACAATACTTACAGCTTAATTACTGAGTAATCCGACGTATTGCTCATGACAGTACAAGCCAAATGGTCAGAGATGATTCTAAGATTTTAGATCAATAAACTTCGAACACTAATATGCCACCTACTAGTTTGCCATAGCAGGTACAAACTTGTTTACCCTAAATTTCGGATAACAATTGAATTTATACGCGGTTTTAAGGATACGTAATTTAGTTTGATACAAATAACGAATAATATAATGAAAATTAAAGTCAGTATATAAATGGAGAAAAAATGCAAACCACAAGCCTCGGATGATCCTGGCCTTGACTATAGCAGGTACAAACTTAATATAAATATACATATATTTAAAATTGTTCCACCATAGAGGGTACTGCAGCATCTCTGCTATACTTCACCTATCCATGTTTTTTTGGCAGCTGAAATTTTGCTAAAGGAAACATAATGAAAAAATATTTTATGGCGCGATGAATTCGAGACTTGGCAGACGATAAGTCATAGACAGCTCTAATAAGTCGTCTCACGCAAATGGTGCAGATATGTACGGTTGTAAAAAAGGGTTAGTTTAGTTAGGTATCGTGTTTGATTGATAGTAATTAACAAATGCACGTCTTAGACAGTTTGATCTGGCCATGTGGTATGGTAACTTCTAGTCACAGCTAAAAAGTTGCACACGAGACTTAAATGAACTTCTTGTAAAGTACTACACAATCATAAAACTGATAGAACCTTGTGCGGCCTATATTCTGTTCTAATTTCTACCTGGTTGAACTACTCAATGAAAATAAATTAGACTATTAGGGAAGCTTCTCAAATGTGCAACTCAACCACCTTTGACATTTCGTTCTTTCTCTTCAAGTCTTGGATTTATCGCTTAAATTAGGTGGTATTCGACCTTCTTTGGGCTGTCTTTTTCGTCCAGTCCATGACATTTTCTTCTATCAAGGCGACCAATACAATAATAGCTTTACCCAGAGCCTAAAAGCCAGCCATGTGGATATTCTTCAGCTATCTAACTTGACAAGAAAGAGATGTCATCTCTTTGAGTTTGAGGAATGGACTCTATTTCAAATCATGGGTAACAGGCAACGAAAATCAAGACGAAAAGGAATTCGGTTGTGGTTTATCAAAAGACGAAGCAAAGCTGATGCATCCCATTTAAGCGAAACTTCAGGTTTATTTCATTTCTTGGTAATCTTGATTGAGTCTTGCCTAGATGTTATGCGTTTAATTCATTTTATGTATTCAAATTTCTTTTGGTTGGTTTTCACAGATAACGACGAACAAGATGATGAATGCATGGATGGTTTTTTTGGTAGGTCACTGGACATGGAACCATGCATTAGGAACAATGAACTGAGGTGAGCATTTCGGTTTGTGTATCATGTTATGGACTTTAAAGCTTAAGAGGATAATACATTTTTGGGGAAATAATTCGATATTTGCTCTGTAGAATCTTTGTTGGTACATGGAATGTTGCAGGAAGATCTCCAGTGGGAAGTCTAGCTCTAGATTTGATTGAGTGGCTCCATCTGAAAGAACCAGCTGATATTTATGTTCTTGGGTATGTATAAAATTCAAAATACAACATTCTTTACTCATCAGACTAAAGAATTGGTCATTTAAGAAAGCTTTTCCTCTAAAGCTTCCAGGAAATAGTACCTCTAAAGACTAAAACAGTAATCGGAGCAGAAGATCCAACAGAAGCTACTAACTGGAACTCGCTCATCGGTAAAACTCTAAATAGCAAGTATGGCGGTGCCTGGTTGACACCCATGATCAATCCAATCACCAATGATAATTATCAATATGATGCTGAATCAGATAGGAGACTAAGGAGTGACTACGAAATAGCAAGTCCAGCAAGAGGTCAGACAAGAACCAAATATGAGCTTTCAGATCGTGTTGGTAGGTACAAATTGATGGCGAGCAAGAAGATGGTTGGTGTCTTCATTAGTGTCTGGATGAGAAGGGCATTGCTAAAGAAATATCGTGTCTCGGAGGTGAAAGTCTCTTCAGTAGCCTGTGGCATTATGGGCTATTTGGGAAACAAAGGATCAGTCTCTGTGAGCATGTCTATAGGAGGAACTAGTTTTTGCTTTGTGGCAGCTCACTTAGCCTCGGGAGAAAAGAAAGGTGATGAAGGGAAAAGGAACCATCAAGTCTCGGAAATTTTTAGGAGAACATCTTTCTCTCGGCTGCCTGAAGACAGACGTAAAAGTCTTCCTCTCACCATCTTAGGGCACGAGTAAGTCAGTCTTTCTCATACCCGACTAATTACAAGAGTTGTGCTAACATGAACGTATTAGGCAACGCCTTCATAACATAGATTCAACATATTGTGTTCAATATAAAAACATAGGCAGGGGAATTTCTTTTCAGAATCAAGCTACAAGAATGATAATGGCAATAACAACAGTACAAAAAGTAATTGGATTCAAAGTTAAGATATAGACCTGAGAGGCTAAGCAGATCTTTTATAATTAATAAAACTCCACTGCATGACAAGATATAACAAAAGGATGACATGTTTTCACCTAAGATGACAAGATGTATTTTCTTGTAGAACAGCCAGATATTTTGGTTTGGAGATCTCAACTACAGATTATACTTGGAAGACAACTTAGCAAGGGAATTAATAGAGCAGCAAAATTGGAGTGCCCTGCAAGAGTTTGACCAGTTGCGGAAGGAACTCGAAGAAGGTGGAGTATTTCAGGGTTGGAAAGAGGGAAATATAGAATTTGCACCCACATACAAATATTCTTCTTACAATTGCAATCGTTATTCTGGTGGACTTCCAAGCAGAGCTGGGGAGAAGCAAAGAACTCCAGCATGGTACAGTCATCACTTGACATTTTTTCCTAGTACTTTTGACAGTTAACATCCCCACCCCTTGCAAAAAGGCACTCGTCGCTATCACCCAGAAAATTGAAAAACCTCAGGTCTAGTCTCTTTGTCCAAACTGATGGTTTAAATTAAACAAAAGAAAGATTCTATAGGAATCTGACCAAGTAAAAGTCATTGCTAGCCCCTACGTGCTCATACTTACTATCATGACATTTGGAATGTTGATGGCAGGTGCGATAGGATCCTATGGTATGGAAAGGGAGTTAAACAGCTTTCCTATTTCCGCAGTGAAAGCAAGTTCTCTGACCATCGGCCCGTCTCTGCTTTATTCTCTATACATGTTGAAGATCAAAAATGTGCCCGTTCATGTCTGGTTTCATTTCCTCCATCAGTCCCCTCCACAATTCCTAGTAAAGCTGTAAGTATCTGACTCATTGTTCACTGTAGTTTCTTGGCTCTTTAGCTGATTATGGATGATTTTTTGAATGTCAATTTACAAAGTTCTAAAGTTGAGGACATGTTGGCAGGTAGCCAGGTACAGGGCAAGGGTAGTAGAGATGCTAGATCTCCAGTCTTATCATTGATTGTGAGGGATATATTAGGATCAACAACATATGTGCAAACAGAAAATCCAATAGATGACTTCCTATTCAGCTGAACAAAACAATTCATATTCTTACGACAATAGCTTCCAATCCTTCAAAAAAGCATTCTGGTGGATTCACTTTCAAGCCCCCCATAATACTACAATAATGGGAGGTAGAGCATGGGCGGTGACAACCATTTTATTAGGATATTAAAGGCAAGTACATTTAACTTTCTTCTTTACCAATGCAAAAGATTGCTGAAAGAGCAGAAATACAACTATCCTCATGGTAACAGTATGTTTTATTTTACAGTTTTCATTAAATTTGTTCTTTGGGAAGTATTTGGGGAAATGAGTAGAAAAGTAGGAGTGTCAATTTTGCAAACTAGACCTATCTATAGTAGAACAAAGCTTCCAAGCCAGCGGAAGACGTAAGAGCAGAAATGTAAGCACCTCAGGGTCCTGCTTTTGACTATCATCAGCTTAATGTCAGGGACTACTTACAAGAAGCTAATATTCATCACCTGCTTGAAGAATTTCACCTGATGCCTCTGCATTGTCCCTATGACAACTGGGAGATACTGACCTCTGTAGCTCATCACCAAGGGATGCGCATGTGTTTTCTGATTCAGAAGGCTGCTTGCTTCCAGTCAAGGACACAAAAATAGTTCACAAATCTAAAGCATGGGTGCTCATTACATAAGCGTCATTTTGAGGTGTGAAAGAGTTTCTCAGTAATACAATAGGAGATTACGAGACTGTAACAGCGAACGTGGAACGTGTCATGAAAATTTGAGATCCACTGCAAATTCATTCTCTTCCTCCAATGAGGTGAACTAGTAAATAATTAGCTATAAGTAGAGGAATCCAAACAATAACGATTTAAGGATATCTGGCCAACTCCTGCATTTCCATATGTTCTTTTGTGATTCTTTCTATCAGTGATGCTTTCCTCTCCGAAACACTCAACTCCTCTTCAAGCTGAAAAACTCCACACAGCTCAACATGCAAAGTTCTCCTAATACTAATAACCAGACAATACAGCAACAGAAAAAAGGAAATGAATGCAGTTAGGCTTAACAAAAACGTAATAAGTTGCCTGCCTATGAATATTATGTTCAACTTGGTATTCCTCTTCTTCCTTGGTGATCTGGGAACTATCTGAGCCAGCTTATTCTGGAGGTCAGTTTTGACAGCTTCAGCATCTTCTGCTTTGGTTTTTGCAGAACCTGCTAGTGAAGCTTTAAAAATTCTTGATCCCCTTGAAAAAGCCATCGTATAGAAAAACAACAATAGAATTTTTGAAATCTTTAAATTTGAACATCCTTATAATAGAAGAAACTCCCCAACACATCAAAAAAAGAAGAGCGCTTATCTATGTGCGTTAACCAGGCTTTGATGCTGGCCCGCTGCAATTATCATTTTGGAATGTGGAGACTATTGTCTCTAGGGAATTTCCTTCTTCCACTTTAGTAGAAGAAAGCTCAGCCATTTAACAGCAGGTCAGCTAAATCTCAACATGGTGAAGTCACAAAATTCAAATGAAATGAGCTATGGAGTTAGAGCAAAACAGATATATTTATATAAGGACACTAAATCTTCTGTGCTCGAGCTAATGTGTCACTTTGATAACTAAATTTGAGATATCCGATTCCCTCAAGAAAAGAAGTATACTAACAAGACTGGCATTAATTAACAGGTTTTTCTGCCAAATTAGAAACTCAGAGTTTTAAATTACTATCACAACAGTGGAGAATATTAGCTCTGCATCTCCATGTCTACACTTTGCCGGTTGAACAACTAATGTCTAATGGAGGGAATATGTACTAGTTCCAGTGATAACACTGCTGGATCACGTTCAATTTATATTATTTGCATACTTCTGAGCCAGAACTGGACAAGAAATATGATATAGGCTAGAGGACTTGCAGCTTAATAAAAAATTCTTTGTTTCTGTTACTATACAATATCACCAAATTAATCTTGAAAAGCAAAATAAAAACCACATAATCATTGTATAACTGTAGATTCTAATTCAGAAGGTCAAAGTGTCCGTCTTTCTCATTTAAAAAGAAGCCACAAATTATGATCACCCCCCAAGCATAATTACGTTTTGCTAGTAATCATGACATACCCAAAGATTGTAAGCATGTCTAAACAACAATATACATTGATCATCTTCAAACTTCAAGTACTACAAACTGAATCAGCCATTAAAGCAATGCCAAGTTCGTCGTACTACTTAGGCCATGGCATGTATAAATGAATTAGATCCTAAAATATTAGGAGCAGTCAAGAAGTCAAGTAAGAGTTAGCTCTTCCAACATCAGCCTGGATTGACTAGAGACTGTTTTATCTCCGAGCCTGCACTTAGCTGTCCTATGTCTGAAAAAACTACAATATGAAAGGGCAGTCTGGTGCACTAAGCTCCCGCTATGAGCAGGGTCCGGGGAAGGGCTGAACCACAAGGGTCTATTGTACTCAGCCTTACGCTGTATTTCTGCAAGAGGATGTTCCCACGGCTCGAACCCGTGCCTCCTATCAGCAACTTTACCGGTTACGCCTTATCTGCAATTTTTTTTTTTAAAAAAAATCTACTGGTAGTACCTAATTAGCCAGACTTCATACTGCCATTTCAATAATAAAACATTACTGCCTATTAAGTACACACAAAAATTAACTCCTAATATTTGCAGGGGAAGAAAATCATATGCCACATAATGGAAACACATAAAAACTAAAATAAGACGACATCCATGTTAATAGAAGTGAAAACTACGGATAACTTACTTCAACAAACAGTACCTTATCTGTGCATTGAGTTCACGCATTTTCTCAATGAAGCCATCTCTGCATAAGCAGTGATAGATACAATAAGAAAGACAATTGCAAAGACATTCTAAATGTAGTTAAAGTCTTAAAGATGCAGTTTCTACTTAGCCAAAGTGATTGTAATAGAACAAAGAGAGTTGAGAGGTTAACTGAAGGAAGCATGTCATTACCGGGTTTCTGCCTCTTTGTTCTTTTCACGTTCAGAATATCATCAATCGACCAGTGAGTGCATATAAGAAACAGCGTCATTGTTAGCAAGAAAATTCAGTAATGTTCAGAATTACAAATACAAATCTAATACAAACTTCAACAATCATTACAAGCTAACGGAGAACTAAAGTACGGCTTTAAAGAGAACTAGTGTTAGTACCCCGCGATGCGCGGTTTATTTGAAAGAAATTTATATTATAAAGTGATTATATAACGTATCATATTATTTTAATAAATATTAGTTGTTATTTTATTATTTATTATAGTGTACACAAATATAACAAAATCTATACAAAATCAAAGGATACGCATCATATAGTAATTAAATAAATTTTTTGTTCCTTATTTATTCTTTATTGAATTAGCACGTACTTAGTACTATACATTTACTAATATGACTTTTATTAACTTGTCAATTGGCTTAATATTTTGATGATAATTCCCTTTTAATATAACATAGATATATATTTTCTTACTCTAGAAATATTCTTATTGTTTAAATCTCATTTTATTAATATCATAGATTAATTTTTTTCATTTTGAATTTTACATATAATCAAAATACTATCATATTTAAATCAAATTATACTTTTGAATTGATTAAAATATAAACAAATAAATTATTTTTACTATTTTGTCATAAATTTACTGATATTCTTAACGAATTCAGTAATGTTAAGAATTACAAATAAAATTCGTTGAATTATCAATTGAAGAATTTAACACGAGTTCTATTGGAGGAAATGTGGGAGCAAAACGAACCTCCTTCAGATTTTTCAGATTCAAAGTCGCGGATTTAGAGTTAGGAACTGCTTCTAAGAATTATTTCCCGCCATCTCTTCCTTCTCTGAGAAGCTGTTTCGAAATTTCGAACTCTTCTCTGTATGTTACTTTTACAGTGGACCCGCACTGATCTCACCCCACACCCTATTTCTATTTGCATCCTGCTATTTAACCTGAACCTACTTTGGAAAAAAAAAAAATTAACTTGACAGAATTTAATTTAACAATGGTGAATCAGGCTTCTTTCATACATGTTGCATCAGTTAATGAGTTTTATAAATTTTGCAACTCCAGAGGACGTTCTTGGGAAAATTGCTGTAATTAGCGTTACAGATAACGTTCTTGGGGAAATTGCTAAAGAAACTTCTGCAGCAACAGCATGAAAGAAGCTGGAAGATCTGTATTCTAAAAAATTGCTAACAAACCGCCTCTACTTGGAAAAGAGGTTATACAATCACTGTATGAACGAAAGTACACCTGTTAAAACTCACCTTGATGATTTAACTCAATTATAATGGCTCTGAAGAACGTGGATATCAAAATTGAGAGTGAGGATCAGGCCTTGATTGTGTTATGTTCTTTACCACTGTCTTATGATATTTTTGCTGATACGTTGTTATATGGGAAAGACAGCATTTTATTGGAAGATGTTAGTAATGCACTAAAATCTAAAGAGTTGAAAAATAGCTTTCCAAACAGCAGAATTGAGGGCGAGGGTCTTGTGATTCGAGGAAGAACACAACAAACGAACTTTAACAGGAAAAAGTCAACCGCCAGATCAATGTCTAGAGCAAGGAAGCAAAACTGTTAAGAGTGCGGGGAGCAAGGTCACTACAAAAGAAATTGTCAATGTTGACTCTGGTAAGCAAATATTTATTCTCATCCCAAACTATAAAATATCCATAACATAAGCCGTTTGAAACTCTAGCCATCTTCAAGCCGCATTCACGATGCATAAACAATGGATCGGATGAGTATTGTGCTAACTATTATCCTATTTTATGTATTTAGTTCGTTTTTCTATTAAATTATGGTTAAGAAACAAACTGAAACATATCTATGTACTTATAGAAATGTATTACTATAATTAAATGAAATAAACTCAAGTTATGTGAGCAAACTTCATTCAATATTATACAGAAAGTAAAAAAGAATTATCTTCAGAAGCTTTTATTCGACATCCCTACCTTAGAAGCTATTGATCCACTTTAGCATAGGTCTCTGCTATAGATTGCTGTAAATTGTGTAAACAGAGCCATAAATATTAGTCACCAAACACAGAAATACAATTTGAAATTCCATAATACAGTGGACACAGGTCAAACACCTCAAGAAATTGACTTTGTTTTCTGTTGTTTCCTATAATTTACAACACTGGGTCATTCAGTAATATTGGCTTCTGGCGTCCACACACGAAGAAGCTGGTCATAAAATGAGCAGGTAGCAATGACATTGTTCTTATCCCTACTGTTCCTCCCTAAACAACCTCTTTGCCAATCAGCTCCATATGCCAGGGAACCATGTTTATTGTAGGTTTCAATTACTTTAGCTGTATTCCCTTTAACTTTAACAACTGCAAATCCATTGTGCATACAAGCTGTCAAGACTAGATCAGGTACAGAAGGATGGTACTTAATTCTCCAAACTCCTCCACCTAAGGAGATTGATGTCTCGTGTACAGGTTTTGAGATTGATCTTACATCCCATACCCTTAGGTGTTCATCATAGCAACCGGTGAGTAATGTGTAAGGATCACTTGGACTCTTAGTAATGCAGCAAATCCCCATTGTGTGAACCTTTACATTATGGAACGCCAAGTTAGATGGATCATCTCGCAAATCCCAGCAACTAAGTTTGCAGTCATCTGACCCTGTGTACACCAGCTGTGGTTGGTGGATATCAAAAGAGGCAGCCCAAAGTTCAAAGTCATGTGCTTTCCAGTCTCTGGAAATGCTTAGTTGAGACTCAAGGAGTGAAATTATTGAGACTGACCCATCCGAAAGCCCCACAGCGAGGGATGTAGCTGATGGGTTCCAGTCTATGCACAAGCACATGGAGGAACTGACATGTTCATCACATACCTCTAGCAAATGATTCCCTGAGAAAGAAGATCTTGTCATGGTAGTATGGTAGTGCTTAATGCAAAAGTAAAGTGCTAAAGGAAGAACGGTACCACAAGGACCACCGGTGCTAGATGAAAAAGGATAGAAAAGCCCATGAAAATATGATAAATATAAGTCCATGTACTTGGACTAATCAGAACAAAAACATAATCCTTGTTAGAATTTACTGCACCTTGGCAATTAGTAATTTAGTATCAGTAGATTCATAATGGCATATATGTTCCAGGCCCCCCGCTGAAAAAGCAAATTATCTCTTGTAAGATAGTAAAGGTGGAGATAGCGATTGAAGCACTCAAACAAAAGAACTAACTTATCAAGTGTTTTAAACTCTAAAATATATCATTTCACCACCTTAGCGTCAAAGAGAAGTTTGACAGGTCATTGCTTCTTGTCATGAGAACAGACAACTAGGAAATTTTATTAATATTAAACATGCATATTGGACTTTAACACTGTCAAAATTCATGCCCCCACCCCCCACCC
>MCJB01048328.1:83248-103699 GCA_002018475.1 Nicotiana obtusifolia | reverse complement strand
CCCCCACCTACGATTTATGCATTCTGAGCTACTGAAGTATGATCACTCACAAGACAAGAACTATCAATACCAAAAACTTTTTCACTATTACTTTGAGTAACCACTTGAGTTGGCTAGCCAATTACTTAATAAAGATTAAAGGCCAAATACATACGTGCCCCTTAAACTTGTCTAACTTTTTCATTTAGACCATAAACTCAGGCTAGTATCAAATGAACCTCTAAACTCCATCAGAAGTGTACTAATTAGACATTTAATGAGTTTAGGTGTCCAACAGATAGTACCCAGAGTTCAAATGTCTAAATAAAAAATCAGACAAGTTTTAGGGGTCGCATATGTATTTGGCCAAGTTTAAGAAGCATGACATTAGGACTGAGGAAATTTTTTTGATAGCTACGTTAAGACAAAATTCAATTGCTAATGAAGGTGGTTATGAAGTTCGTATTACACCTAGGTCATTGATCCATCGTACTCTGATTCCTGCAATCTACAGCTCTTAAAACTTTCCAGTCTTTCCTTCTTCTGGTTCAGTCTTGCACTGAGGAAAGACAACTATGTAATTCTACTAACATTTTGCATGCACATTGAACTCCTACACTGTGTCAAAATACATGCCCTCAAACCTACGATTTATGCATTCCGAGCTACCTATGAAGTATGAACACTCACAAGACAAGAATTGACAATCTACATATTAGTTAAAAAATAATTCCTACAATCTACATATTATTTAAAAAATAATTCCTTCTCCACCATAGACAACTGCTATATATAAATGTAATAAAAGCAAGAATATGATATTACATACAGCTATTTTTTCCTGATATGATAGTAACCAGAGAGACTTCACCATGTTCAAATACAACATAATACGCCCTTACAATGCTACAGTATATGAATCCCAAATACTCATTACACTACACTTTAGACCCATTTCATTCCAATACTCTACAACTAGGTATTCACTAAACTGTAAAGAAAATTAAATTAGTTTTCTCTATCACACAACATCCCACATTGACAATGATAACATATAACACGAAAGGAGACTCAAACATACCAGGAATATCTGATTCATTCAAACAAGATTCAAGCTTGTGAACTCTCACATAACCATTAGCATCAGCTTGAGCAAGTGCTGGACCCACATTTCCACCAACTGGGCTCCATTTTATATCAAAAATACCAGCTGTTTGTACTCTCTGTGTCAAGCTAAGTCGACTGGATTCAGCATCAACATCAAAGAGGGATATACTGCCAGTTCTACTAGGCTGATCTCCTTCTTGTAAAGTGTAGGTGCAAGCGGCGAGAACATTGTGGAAAGATTCGTGTGGACAAAACTCCACAGCATCGGCATTTCCATCAAGGTGGCAATGAGCTATATCCATACCTGTATAAGTTTAACAAATAGGGTGAATCAGAAAAAATAGAATATGTTTAGTTAGACAATTCATCGAACAGGTTGTGAACTAAGAACTATAAGAGAAATCTCAATGGAAAAAAAAAATGTTGCAAGGGACAATAATTATCAACTAGAGTTGTGTTAAGGATATTAAACACCTTTGTTCCTTTGGCTTCAAATTAAGACTTGATTGGTTGGTTGAAGCGCCAAAACAACATCATACTCCTTAACCACCTTGGTGTAAACTACATGCACATCGCTCGCCTCCAAACATCCCCATAGGATCTCCCTTGCAATTTTGTCGTAACACCATATGCAAGTCCCTCTTCCTCTCCCTATACAGCTCCACCAATCTCCTTACAAGGTGAATAGTTTCTGTACTCGAGCGTCTCGACATGCATCCGAACTGTTTCTCGTAAATAAACACACTCCTCTTCACCCTCACTTCCACCAACCTCTCCCAAACTTCCATAACGTTGCTTAGCAGCTTAATAACTCTATAGTTGTTGCAGTTTTGAATATCACCCTTATTCTTGTACAACGGAATCATCGTCCTCCACCTCCATTCTTCGGGCATCTTCGTCGTCCTAAAAATGATATTAAACAACCTAATAAGCCACTCCAAACCTGCCATGCCCGTGTTCTTCTAGAATTCCATCGAAATCTCATTTGGCTCGATCGCTCTTCCCTGCCCATCTTACACATAACCCCCTCAAGCTCCACAACTTTTATGCGCCTACGATATTTCCCAAAATCACGACGACTCTCGTAGTAACTGTCAATGTCCGATGGGTCAATAACCTAGATGTAATACGAACTTCAAAACCACCTTCATTAGCAATTGAATTTTGTCTTAACGTAGCTATCAAAAAAATTTCCTCAGTCCTAATGTCACGCTTTTTAAACTTGGCCAAATACATATGCCACCCCTAAAACTTGTCTGATTTTTTATTTAGACACTTGAGTTAGAATATATGCACAACGCTAGAGGGGGGGTGAAGAGCGTTTTAAGGAACTTAACCAAATTTTCGCAATATGAATATACAATTGAAAATGTAAGTGCGAAAATAAGATAGAGAGAAATAAAATGCGGAATATAAAAGAGAGCGTACAAAACGATGTATAGTGGTTCACTACAACTTGTAGCTAGTCCACTCCTCAAGAGATACTCTTGAGTATTTCAATATCTCCGTTAAGCTTGCGGGTGCCTAACAAACCGTTTACAACACGAATACTTGAGTCACACAAGATTTGCCAATGTTAAGCTTGCGGGTGCCTAACAAACCGTTACAACACAAACACTTGAGTCACACCAGGTTTGCCAATGTTAAGCTTGCGGGTGCCTAACCAACCATTACAATACAAACACTTGAATCACACAAGGTTTGCACAACAACCACGAACAGTTGAATCACACAAGCTTCGTGAACACCAAGGAAGACACTCTTCCTTAATACAACAAGAGACAAAAACTAGCCATTTAAGGCTCCAACAGACAACCGCCATCGATGGTGGCTCAACAGCCATAAGCCATCGATGGTGCCTTTAATCTGGAATTTTTCCAGCTCGATTTTGGTTCACAATTTTATTGTTTTGTAAAAACAATTGTTTTATAAAATGTCTTAATGATTTCTGAAAGTGTTTTTAGACTTCAGCCAAGTTCTTAAAGAAGATCAAAATAACATCAAAACTCAAAATCAAAATCAAGACTACATCTCTTAGTCTTCAATCTTTTTGCTTCATCGATAGGTTCCATGCATCAACTTCTATTATCTTGAAAGCTTGACTTGTAGTCACAACAAAATCCAAGCAATCTTGGTAACTCGTTAATGTTGGTTTGTCAATTATCAAAACCTACAACAAGACACAAAGTCATTAGTTAAGGTTTCATAAGTAAGAATGCGAATACGTTTTTCCAACAATTTTACCCTTTTTGATAATGACAAACATAGTCCGGGATATGCATTCTTATAGCAAAAAGGATTTTGATATTGATATCAATTGTTATGAAAAAAAATTTAAGAAAAGTTATCAATATAACAAGTTAAAAAAAATGTATTCCCCCTAATTTCATGCTTCACCCTTAATATATGCATATCATTGTATTTCTTATACAATTCTCACTAAGATAATATATTCCACCTTTTGGCATTAGCAAAAAGATATTATAAACAATAATGAAAATCATATTCATTAAGAAATATTTGAAGTACAATGCATAAATATTAAAGACAAGATTAAGAATCATAATTTAAATACAAGAAAATATAAAACTTAAAATTCATCTTCTTCATCACGCCGCATGTATTGTCGAAGATCGGCATCTAGTGTGTCAACTTTATCTGTAAGATGAGTAAGTTGAGTGCCGAAATTTAGTAATGTGGCTTTGATTAACTCAAGAGTAACCGGAGCGGAAGAAGAGGCTTGTTGCGAAAGTGGGAGCTCTTGATGTTGAGCTCTTTGTTGGGATTGTTCCGTTGGCCTTCGGAACGAAGCATCCGTTACCAACAAAATTTTGATCTTTTTGGTTGTAGGACCAACATTAGTCGTTACCTCATAATATTTGAGGATGTCCATCACGACCGGAGTATAAAGGAGTGGTTCCCCCTCACGAGTTGCATCGAGCATATGAATCATGACAAATTGTGTCCAATTTATCCTTGCTCCATGCAAAATTGCATGCATTATCCTTACATCTTCAACCGAGAGAATAGTATGAGAGAATTTTCTCGGTTTGAGAATGCGTGTGATAATGTAGAAGAGTAAACGGTACTCTTCATGCATATTGGCGATGGTTGGACGACGGCTTGAACGGCTTGGTTGCCTACGAGCACCCATAAGGGCCAAAAATGTCACCTCATCTAAAGCGACTCCTTGAACACCGGCGTAGAGATTTATGTCTTCGCCGTTGGTCGGAAGTCCAGTAATTTTCGACATTATTTCAAGATTGAGAAAAATTTACGTACCATTTACGGAAGAGACGAGATTTTCGTCGATTGACGAAGATTTGAGTAAAATGCATGAATTAAATCTTCGTGTATATACTCTTGTTGGTTTCTTACAATGCGTAAGAGATGAGATTGTCGTAGTGCATTGTAAAGGGTGTTAAACCCTTTCATATCGAAGTAAATCTCCCTTACAAATCTGGGAGGCAAAACGTCTCTTTTCTCAAAAAATTTCCGGAAATTTTGTAGTTCATGTCTAGTTGGGAACCATAGATATGAACCATCTTTGTATTTTGAAGCATTTCTTGGAATGGGATTTGTAGAAGATGAAGCCATTGTTATGAAGTTTGAAGTCTTTAAGAAATGGCTTGAAACCAAGAAATAAGAAGAAGAGAGGATTTTAGCAAGTATAGGAGTTCTTGCACTTTTGGAAGATGTTTGGAGTGAGTTTTTGAGCGTGGGAAGATCAATTTATAGAGCAAAGAAGCTATATGACCGTTTGAGGGTTAAAATGCCTTTTTCAGAACTTTCAAACGGTGATCAAGGTACGACCCAAGTCCGAAAGACAAAAATTGATCTTCTAACTTATGAGTATGAACTTTTAAGGATGAAGGAAGATGAAAATATTGAGAAAACCTTTGAACGGTTTTCGAACATTATAAATGATCTTGATGCTCTTGGAAAAATCTTTTCCGAAGAAGAGCTAGTGAGAAAAATACTCCGAAGCCTAAAACCGGAGTGTCAATCTAAAGTTGATGCAATCCAAGAAGCTGTCACCTCAACCAAGATCACTTATGATGGGCTAAGAGGTAATCTTATTACCTATGAAACTACTCATCTTAACAAACCGTTTGTTTTTTATGATGATAAGAAAAAGAAGAGCTTGGCTCTTAAGTCATCAACCTCAAGAGAGGAAACCAAGGAGTCCAGCGACTCTAGCAGTGATGACGAAAAACACATCTTGGTAATCAAAAAGTAAAATTCATGAGAAGGGAACAAGAAAAGGAGACCAAGAAACAAGCACCTCCAAAGTGCTACGGTTGCGGGGAAGTTGGGCATGTCAAACAGTATTGTCCAAAAGTCAAAACCGAGAAGAAAAAGCCCCACAAGAAACAATGGGCTTTTATGTCTTGGGAAGAAGACGACTCAGGAAATGAATCAAGCGATGAGAGGAAGTCGCAAATCTCTGTCTCATGGCCATTGAGGATACTCCTCAAGAAGACAAAAGGGTTAGTACAAATTCTTCCAATGACTCTTATACTTTGGAAGAATTGCAAAAAGCATTTGAAGAACTCTATGATGAGTTTGTTGGCATTAAAAACTTGAATAAATCTTTGAAGAAAGAACTATTGGAATCTGAAAAAAAAAAGTTAGATAATTTGATAAATGAAAAAGAGAAACTCAAGTAGGAAAATAATTTTTTTGGAAAAAGAAGTGCCAACAAACCCGATAGCTCAAGTGGTTCTTGTGAATCTTGCAAATCCCTTAAGATTCATGTTGATAAATTAGAGGCAACTATTGACAAATTAAATAAGCCTCAAAAGAATTTGAATCTTGTTTTTGATAAATTTTCTTTGCTAAAGAAGAACTAGGCCATAAAAATAAAGGGAAAAACAAAGTTGGAAATCAACCTAGTAAGGATGAATCTAGATTCACTAACACTAGACCACCTAGAAAGAAAACTGCTAGGCCTAATAATCATATCTCTAAAAAACCTAGAAAGAACTACAGTTGGAAAAATGAAGTAGTTCATACTAGGCAAAATTTTCATAAACCTATTACTTATTATTCTCCTAAGTTTATGTGGAATCCAAATGTAGTATGCCACTACTGTGATAAAGTAGGCCATATTGCACCGGTATGCTATTTTAGGCATAGGCACATTACTTTAAGTGACACACACAATTTTGTCACTAACCCAAAAGGACCCAAAAGCACTTGGGTACCGAAATCCAGTCATTAATTTGACTGCAGGTGTGCTTTGGCATCAAGTGTACTTTAGTACCTTGATCGCGGATGCCCCAAGCACGTGACTGATGATGCATCCAAATTTTGGGTACAAAACCAACAAAGGAAGGACATGTCATCTTAAGTGACAACAAAGGAAAAACTATCGGCATTGGTTCGGTTGGTAAAAATACTTCTTTTATTAATGACATTTTGTTGATCAAAAGTCTTAAACAATAACTCTTGAGCATTAGTCAATTGTGTGACAAGGGGAATTGTATAACTTTCAATTGTAAGACTTGTATCATAGAAAGCCGTAGTGACAATAACGTAATTCTACAAGGCGATAGAATTGATAACATTTTTTGGTTGCAAAATTTCTTCATAATAATGGAAAAGGCATTTCAGGAAAATTTGATACAAATTCGATGAATGCATTTTCTTTCTTATTCATTGCATAGTAATGCATATAGAATCTCTAATAAACGCTTTTTAACCATTGAAGAATCACCACACGTGGTCTTTGCCGAAAATGACTCTCGGTTGTCGAGAAAGGATTTTTGTGATGATCTTGCAGATTCATTAGAAGGAATCCATCTTGACGATGAAGGTCCAAGCCATACCAAAGCAGACGATGACGAAAGACCTCAAGAGGATCAAAATAATGAGCAAGAAGAGCTTCCTAATGAGTGGAGAACGTCTAGAGATCATCCACTAGACAAGGTAATCGGTGATATCAACCAAGGTGTAAGTACTCGAAACACTCTTAGGAACACAATCACACATGGCTTTTGTTTCTCAAATTGAACCAAAAACCATTTTTGAAGCAATTAATGATAAGCATTGGACTTTAACAATGCAAGAGGAGCTTAACCAATTCAAACGAAATGACGTTTGGGAATTGGTGCCAAAACCCGATGACCATTCAATAATTGGTACGATATGGGTTTTTCGAAATAAATTAGATGAAAATGAAGTAATTACTAGAAACAAAACTAGGTTAGTAGCCAAAGGCTACAATCAAGAAGAAGGAATTGATTTAGAAGAAACATATGCACCTGTTGCACGATTAAAGGCTATTCGCTTACTTCTCGCATTTGCTTCTTCAATGAATTTCAAACTTTATCAAATGGATGTTAAGAGTGCATTCCTCAATGGTGTTATCCAAGAGGAAGTATATGTCGACCAACCACCGAGGTTTGAAAACTTTGAGTTTCCAAATCACGTTTTTAAACTCAAGAAAGCTCTCTACGGCCTTAAACAAGCTCCGCGAGCTTGGTATGAGAGATTGAGTAAATTCCTTTTGGAAAATGAATTCCAAAGAGGAAAAGTCAACACCACTCTTTTTATAATGAACAAAAACGACAACATCCTTCTAGTTCAAATTTATGTAGACGACATTATATTTGGTGCTACAAATGAGTCTTTATGCAAGGAATTTTCTAAGCTCATGACAGAGGAGTTTGAAATGTCTTTGATGGGCGAGCTCAATTTCTTCTTGGGCTTGCAAGTGAAGCAAATGAAAGAGGGGACTTTCATTTGTCAATCAAAGTATTGCAAGGAATTGCTTAAACGATTCGAGATGATCGATGCCAAAGCAATGCCGACTCCTATGAGTACTTCGGGAACCCTTGACAAAGATGAAAAAGGTAAAGAAGTAGAAGTCAAGAGATACAGAGGTATGATCGGATCTCTACTTTACCTTACAGCTAGTCGTCCCGATATAATGTTTAGTGTCTGCTTGTGTGCACGGTATCAATCTTGTCCTAAAGAATCGCATTTGACGCGGTTAAACGGATAATGAATTACCTCATCGGCACAATGAACGTGGGACTTTGGTATCCCAAAGGTTCATCATGCCATCTTATTGGCTACTCCGATTCCGACTTTGCCGGATGCAAATTGAATAGGAAAAGCACTAGTGGCACTTGCCACATGCTTGGTAGCTCATTGCTTTATCCACCACTGAAGCGGAATATGTAACCACTGGAAGTTGTTGCGCTCAAATCCTTTGGATGAAACAACAACTTGTGGATTACGGCCTAAGTCTTGATCACATTCCAATTAGATGTGACAACACTAGTGCCATTTGTCTCACGAAGAATCCCGTTCTTCATTCGAGAACAAAGCACATTGAAATCAGGCAACATTTCATTAGAGATCATGTTCTCAAAGGGGATGTCGAAATTGAGTTCGTAGAAACTCGTAATCAATTAGCAGACATCTTTACTAAACCCTTAGAGAAAGAGTCATTCTTTATAATTCGAAGCGAGCTTGGAATTATTGACTCAACAATGATCTAATTATGTGCATAATTATTTATCTTTTGAACATTACTAACTTGAACGTCGGAGACGTTTACTTTGTTTTGCAGGTTCTCCTCATCATTTGAATAGTTTAGTAAGTGAGAGGGAACTCAATTAGTCAAAGTATTCGCTTAAAATGTGAAAAATATTCACTTCCATGCTCAACCATCGATGTTTAAACTAGCAACATCGATGTCAAAACATCACTGGAATTGACAAAAAATTCCAGAGGGAAGGCACCATCGATGGCGAAATGTTACTGGAAATGACAAAAATTTCCAGAGAGTTTAAGCCATCGATGGCTTTACTGTTCACCATCGAGGGCGAAATGTTTTTGCCCAGCGTGAAACATTTCCAGTGAGTTTGCGCCATCGATGGCTCCTCATTCACCATCGATGGCGGCTGAACATTTTTCAAAAATAAATCTGTTTTTGACCGTTTGAAAGTTCTGAAAAGAGCATTTAAACCCCCAAACGGTCATATAGCTTCTTTGCTCTATAAATTGATCTTCCCACGCTCAAAAACTCACTCCAAACATCTTCCAAAAGTGCAAGAACTCCTATACTTGCTAATATCATCTCTTCTTATTTCTTGGTTTCAAGCCATTTCTTAAAGACTTCAAACTTCACAACAATGGCTTCATCTTCTACAAATCTCATTCCAAGAAATGCTTCAAAATACAAAAATGGTTCATATCTATGGTTCCCAACTAGACATGAACTACAAAATTTCCGGGAAAATTTTGAGAAAAGAGACGTTTTGCCTCCCAGATTTGTAAGAGAGATTTACTTCGATATGAAAGGGTTTAACACCCTTTACAATGCACTACTACAATCTCATCTCTTACGCATTGTAAGAAACCAACAAGAGTATATACACGAAGATTTAATTCGTGCATTTTACTCAAATCTTCGTCAATCGACGAAAATCTCATCTCTTCCGTAAATGGTACGGAAAAATTTTTCTCAATCTTGAAATAATGTCGGAAATTACTGGACTTCCGATCGACAGCGAAGACATAAATCTCTACGCCGGTGTTCAAGGAGTCGCTTTCGACGAGGCGACATTTTTGGCCCTTATGGGTGTCGGTAGGCAACCAAGCCGTTCAAGCTGTCGTCCAACCATCACCAATATGCATGAAGAGTACCGTTTACTCTTCTACATTATCACATGCATTCTAAAACCGAGAAAATTCTCTCATACTATTCTCTCGGTTGAAGATGCAAGGATAATGCATGCAATTTTGCATAGAGCAAGGATAAATTGGACACAATTTGTCATGATTCATATGCTCGATGCAACTTTGTGAGGGGGAACCACTCCCTTATGCTCCGGTCGTGATGGACATCCTCAAATATTATGAGGTAACGACTAATGTTGGTCCTACAACCAAAAGGATCAAAATTTGGTCGGTAACGGATGCTTCGTTCCGAAGGCCAACGGAACAACCCCAACAAAGAGCTCAACATCAAGAGTTCCCACTTTCACAACAAGCCTCTTCTTCCACTCCGGTTACTCTTGAGTCAATCAACGCCACATTACTAAATTTCGGCACTCAACTTACTCATCTTACAGATAAAGTTGACACACTAAATGCCGATCTTCGACAATACATGTGGCGTAATGAAAAAGATGAATTTTAAATTTTAAATTTTCTTGTATTTAAGTTATGCTTCTTAATCTTGTCTTTAATATTTATGCATTGTACTTCAAATATTTCTTAATTAATATGATTTTCATTATTGTTTATAATATATTTTTGCTAATGCCAAAAGGGGAATATATTATCTTAGTGAGAATGTATAAGAAATACAATGATATGCATATATTAAGGGTGAAGCATGAAATTAGGGGGAATACATTTTTTTTAACTTGTTATATTGATAACTTGTCTTAAATTTTTTTTCATAACAATTGATATCAATATCAAAATCCTTTTTGCTATAAGAATGCATATCCCGGACTATGTTTGTCATTATCAAAAAGGGAAAAATTGTTGGAAAAACGTATTCGCATTCTTACTTATGAAACCTTAACTAATGACTTTGTGTCTTGTTGTAGGTTTTGATAATTGACAAACCATCATTAACGAGTTACCTAGATTGCTTGGATTTTGTAGTATTACAAGTCAAGCTTTCAAGATAATAGAAGTTGATGCATGGAACCTGTCGATGAAGCAAAAAGATTGAAGACTAAAAGACTTGATTTTGATTTTGAGTCTTGATGTTATTTTTGATCTTCTTTAGTTTTTAAGAACTTGGCTCAAGTCTAAAAACACTTTCACAAATCATTAAGACATTTTATAAAACAATGGTTTTTACAAAACAATAAAATTGTGAACCAAAATCAAGCTGGAAAAATTCCAGATTAAAGCCACCATCGATGGCACCATCGATGGATTATGGCTGTTGAACCACCATCGATGGCGGTTGTCTGTTGGAGCCTTAACAGCTAGTTTTTGTCCACCATCGATGGCAAGGGTATAAACACCGATGGTTTGGCAAAAACTAGCCGTTTAAGGCTCCAACAGACAACCGCCATCGATGGTGGCTCAACAACCATAAGCCATCGATGGTGCCATCGATGGTGGCTTTAATCTGAAATTTTTCCAACTCGATTTTGGTTCACAATTTTATTGTTTTGTAAAAACCATTGTTTTATAAAATGTCTTAATGATTTTTGAAAGTGTTTTTAGACTTGAGCCAAGTTCTTAAAAACTAAAGAAGATCAAAAATAACATCAAGACTCAAAATCAAAATCAAGACTAAAATACTACATCTTTTAGTCTTCAATCTTTTTGCTTCATCGACAGGTTCCATGCATCAACTTCTATTATCTTGAAAGCTTGACTTGTAGTCACAACAAAATCCAAGCAATCTTGATAACTCGTTAATGATGGTTTGCCAATTATCAAAACCTACAACAAGACACAAAGTCATTAGTTAAGGTTTCATAAGTAAGAATGCGAATACATTTTTCCAACAACTTGAAGTCTGAGTACTACCTGTTGGACACCTAAACTCATTAAATGTCTAATTGGTACACTTTTGATGAAGTTTAGAGGTCCATTTGATACTAGCCTGAGATTATGGTCTAAATGAAAAAGTTAGACAAGTTTAAGGGGCTCGTATGTATTTGGCCTTTAATCTTTATTAAGTAATTGGCTAGCCAACTCAAGTGGTTACTCAAAGTAATAGTGAAAAAGTTTTTGGTATTGATAGTTCTTGTCTTGTGAGTGATCATACTTCAGTAGCTCAAAATGCATAAATCGTAGGTGGGGGTGGGTGGGGGTAGGGGCATGTATTTTGACAGTGTTAAAGTCCAATATGCATGTTTAATATTAATAAAAATATCCTAGTTGTCTGTTCTCATGACAAGAAGCAATGACCTGTCAAACTTCTCTTTGACGCTAAAGTGTGAAATGATATATTAGAGTTTAAAACACTTGATAAGTTAGTTCTTTGTTTGAGTGCTTCAATCACTATCTCCACCTTTACTATCTTACAAGAGATAATTTGCTTTTTCGGCGGGGGGCTGGAACATATATGCTATTATGAATCTACTGATACTAAATTACTAATTGCCAAGTGCAGTAAATTCTAACAAGGATTATGTTTTTGTTCTGATTCATCCAAGTACATGGACTTATATTTATCATATTTTCATCGGCTTTTCTATCCTTTTTCATCTAGCACCGGTGTTCCTTGTAGTACCTTTCTTCCTTTAACACTTTACTTTTGCATTAAGGACTACCATACTACCATGACAAGACCTTCTTTCTTACAGGGAATCATTTGCTAGAGGTATGTGATGAACATGTCACTTCCTCATGTGCTTGTGTATAGACCGGAACCCATCAGCTACATCCCTCATGTGGGGCTTTCGGATGGGTCAGTCTCAATAATTTCACTCCTTGAGTCTCAACTAAGCATTTCCAGAGACTCGAAAGCACATGACTTTGAACTTTAGGCTGCCTATTTTGATATCCACCAACCACAGCTGGTGTACATAGGGTCAGATGACAGCAAACTTAGTTACTGGGATTCGCAAGATGATCCATCTAACTTGGCGTTCCAAAATGGAAAGGTTCACACAATGGGGATTTGCTGCATTACTAAGAGTCCAAGTGATCCTTACACGTTACTCACCGGTTGCTATGATGAACACCTAAGGGTATGGGATGTAAGATCAATCTCAAAATCTGTACACGAGACATCAATCTCCTTAGGTGGAGGAGTTTGGAGAATTAAGTATCATCCTTCTGTACCTGACCTAGTCTTGACAGCTTGTATGCACAATGGATTTGCAATTGTTAAAGTTAAAGGGAATACAACTGAAGTAATTGAAACCTACAATAAACATGGTTCCTTGTCATATGGAGCTGATTGGCAAAGAGGTTGTTTAGGGAGGAACAGTAGCGATAAGAACAATGTCATTGCTACTTTCTCATTTTATGACCAGCTCCTTTGTGCGTGGACTCCATAAGGCAATATTGCTAAATGACCAAGTGTAGTAGATTATGCAAGTCAATTTCTTGAGGTGTTTGACCTGTGTCCACCGTATTATGGAATTTCAAATTGTATTTCTGTGTTTGGTGACTAATATTTATGGCTCTGTTTACACAATTTACAGCAATCTAAAGCAGAGACCTATGCTAAAGTGGATCAATAGCTTCTAAGGCAGGGATGTCGAATAAAAGCTTCTGAAGACAAACAAACAAGTAACATACTTTTGCTCTTTCTTTTTTACTTTCTGTATTAAATTGAATGAAGTTTGCTCACATAACTTGAGTTTATTTCATTTAATTATAGTAATACATTTCTATAAGAAGTACATAGATGTGTTTCAGTTTGTTTCTTAACCATAATTTAATAGAAAAACGAACTAAATACATAACTTTAGCTTAATCAGTGCCCTTCAAAACATGATTCCTTAACTGGACAATACCTAATTAAATTCCAGATAAGATGATAAGTAACTCCCATTCAATGTAGCATTTGAACATAATTAAGTGATGATTGACTAACAGTGAATCAGCAAGTGAAGTCTTTGAAGCAACAGGCAATTTCACTTAGATTTTAGCTTAAACATATAGTTTCATTAACAAAACAATGTGAACAGATCTGATAGCTAAGCATTATGAGCAAAGAGATTAAGACAGGATCATGAAATCATCAGTTTATTTGTCATTTATAGATTCAAAGAAGAATTAAAGATAAACTTCTACATACCTAGAACCAGAAATCAGTAGAAGAACTTGACCAGATGCAAGTCAGAAATGAAGGGCAAGATCCAACAGCGGGGAACAACAAGCTTCAGCAACTATATAAACAATTTTCACAGCTTGAATGCCACTCAAAATCCAAGAAAATGAAGCAAATGAATAGAGATGCGTGAGAATTCCGTAGAGGATTAGTGTCCCTGTGTGAAAATGCAGGGGGAGTCCTTATATAGAGTGTAACGGTGTGCTTTATGAGAGAGAATGAGACAGGAGTGTGGAATAATCTGCCATCTAAAATTTAGGAAAGAGCATCTTTTTATTAACAAACTTTTGGACAGTTGTCCATTCCAGGTATTCCCTCTTCTATAACAAACTTCTGAAATTACCTCTTTTGGCCCATCTTTATCCTAATTTTACTTGTCTTATTGCATTTTAATCCCTCTCTAGAAGCTTCTTGTGTAACTAACTTAGATTCTCCAGACCAATTTACTACATTGCCCTTCAATACTTCAGTATTTACCTCTTTTGTTCTTGCCTTGTTCAAATATTTACTGCCTTAACAAAACAGACATTTTCGAACCATTAACAACAGAGCTAAATTACAGTAGTTTATCAAATCTGGACTAAAACGTGAATCAAACAACTAACTAAACATTCTAACTATGCTAATGAGGATTTATGCTAAGAAATTCAGACAAAGTAAAGTACTGAAAACCTAGACTAAGAGAAAGAAAGCAGAATTTTAAAAGAACTACAAGGTGAAAACATTAGAAAAGGGAAAGAATTATACCTATTTGAGTTACTTCGGAATAATGACATTGACTCTGGTGAGCTACAGTTAAACCTCAGCAAACATACATGGATTCTGGCATGCAAGAGGGACTAGCATACGTCGTCAAAAATGAGTTGACCAGACTCCGGTTATATTTCAAAATGGGTCAAAACTAACCTAAAACGATTGCTCTTGTCAAGAGCAATCGATTCGACTGAGTTCCAAACAAAAACGAACAATAAATCACCGCAGAAACCAACAAAATGTGAAACTAGGTTTTTTAACTTCTTAGATCTAAAATATGTGAAGCTGTAAGGAACTCTGAAGGAAATAGTTTGGGGATTAGGAATGAGGAGGCGATGGAGAATGTGTTATGATTTGGGGTAGTTTTGAGGTTGTCCGCCGCCGTGTGACGATTTCCGGCGGCGGCTTCTGAAAGAAAGTGAGAGAGATGAGGCGTGAGGACGTTTCCAGGGTTTTGGGGGTTAGGGGATTGGGTTCGGACAGATAATAAGGGAATGGGGTAAGGAGTTATGGGCCGTAGGATCAAGGAAAATCAAGGGTTGAGATTGGACATGACTAAAACGGTGTCGTTTTGTTCAGGTGGACCGGGTATCGTATTGGGCTGGGGCGAAACTGGGTTTCTAAAGGGGATGGGCTCAGATGCTGGCCCACTTCGGCTAATAAAGCCCCAAAGTCAAGCTTCTGTATCTTCTTTTAAATTGCATTTTTAGCCACTAATTGAATTATCATAATGGGTAAACTAAAATTGCAAGATTAACGTCTCTACTAATTTAATTAGCCATTAATCTATTAATTAACTTAAACTATGTGAACTAATGAAAAGGAATTACTAATTTATAACCAAAAGCTAAAAATATAAAAATAGCTATTGTATGTTTTGAGATTTTCATTTGATAATGCATTTAATTAATAGAACCAATCCTAAATGCAATTAAGATAAGATGTTGCGAGACGAAGAATTAGACTTTTTTATAGTATTTTTTATGATTTTAAGATATTAAATACGCACAAAAATGCATCTAAATACAAATAAAAAATTATAAATAATATTCAAAACTTACACACTACTTGATTTTAAAGTAATGTTATGAATTTCTTCTGTATTATATTAATAAGAAAGAGAGATTTTGGGTAATTAGTAAGAAAGAGGAAAATAGGGTTTATAAAGCTTTGGAAAAAGGAAAAGAATGACATTTTTGGGGGATAACAGTGGGTAAAAAATTTAAGAGAGATTTTGGGTGATTATTAAGAGAAAGAGAAATATTTTTGAAATTCTTTTGGAAAAGGAACAAAAATTTAAATGTAGAGAGGTTATTGAAAATGTGGGTTGAGTGTCATGTAACTGATAGTCTAAATTTAAGAGATCTTAAATTTTTTTTTTTTATGATTTTGTATATAACTTCTAAATATAAATATATAAAGTAATTAATAAGGAATCTAAATAAAAGTGATAAATAAATTTCTATAATAGTATAGCTAGGTAAATTGTACTATTTTATGCCGAAATTACAAGACTTTAGGCTTTGCTTTGGGCCTTTTACTCCTTTTTTCACTTTTCTTTTTCTTTGGGCTTCTAATATTTCTCGGCAATTAAGAATAAACAAATCATGAGAGACTCCAAACAGAACAAAGAACATCAGGACGAGATTTTCGCAAATTAAAATCCTAAACATTCGCTTCCAATTTTTCCGCTCAGAAATTTGTTTTGGATATTAATACATATACCACTTGGAATTGTACCTATTATATACCATACATTATACTTATTGCTCATAATACAAAAAATGAAACTAATAAATTTGGAATATAGCCTGTATAATAATATATAATGTATAAATCATGCATAAATTACGGTACATAATTATTATTTGTGCAGTTTATTTAAAAAAATACAAATTTAATTGTGTTAATAAATCTAAATATTAAAGTGATAGAATAATCATGAAAGAGAACGGAAATAAATTGATAAGAATTAAAAGTGACCCCCTTAATTATCCAAATGTTAAAGTGATAGAATAATCATGAAAGAGAATGGAAATAAATTGATAAGAATTGAAAGTGATCCCCTTAATTTGATTAGTTTCGAAACTTAATAACTACTACACATAAGCTTCTTGTAATGCAATTGTTATTAAATCTGCTATTTTAAAATAAACCAAAAGTAGTGTTATTTATGAAATAAATTCTTAATTAGTAAATATTTTATGATAACATTAATATTACTTTGGTAATTAAATTATTTAATATGCCTAATTATATTTGCTAATATTTGAATAAAATGCTAATCGTGAAGTGCTGCAAGACTCGTTAAATAACTATTGCTTAATATTCTAATATTTATAAATTACAGAATTACGGAAAATGCTCTCGTTGATCATAAAATAAAAATAGAAAAGCTTTTTGCCAAAGGCAATGATAATAAATATTATAAATATATGAATGATAGAGACTATAGTGACGAATGACGATGATAGCTATGTTGTCATTATAATTAAACTCTAATGGACAGACTCAAAAGTGACTATTTATCAATTTCTGTGTTGTCATTGGTTTTGTCAGAAGAGTGTAATTTCTCTATAGGCCAAAATGCTTTTGCATATTAAAGGTTGAAAGCTACTGCCTGCAGGTGGCATTAACGGATTAACCAGGAAAAATACTAGGGTAGAGGCAGTACAATCATACACGAGCAAAAGGACAACATAATTTGGAAGAAAAAAAAAAAAAAGTAAGTAAAAAAGACATCGCCGTGAAAGCATTTTATTTACTTTAAAATTATTACTAGGGCAGAGGTAAAATGCGAGTAATGAATTTGTTTAAACCCAATAGTTTTTATTTAAATAATATATTTTTATTGAAAATTTATTAAATATGTATACATATTAAATTTAGAACCTAGTAGAAATCATTGTTCTAGAATCCAAAATTCATAGAATTGAAATTCTGGCTCCGCCTTTGTTACAGCTTCATCTATTTAGTTTGATTGAGCAAGAAATTTAAAAAATAATATATATTTTTAAAACTTGTGATCTTAAACATGTCATATCATTTGTGTGACCGTAAGACCTTTACAACTTATATTTTTTAAATATTTCATAATATTGTATGGCTATAAAAAGTTGTCATTTTGAGTAAAGTTGAAAGTTTTTTCAATTTAAGAAAACTATCAACTACTCCCTCCGTTCATTTTTAGTTGTTCACTTTGAATTTTTTAGGCCCCTTAAAAAGTAATAAATAAAATATGTATGTTTCAATTTTACCCATAATAATGGTAGCGTTTCCAAAAGTTTTGGGAAATGATTTAAGGAATGATTACTTAATGATAAGGGTATAACAGGAAAAAAAATGTCTTTTTCTTGATTTAATACAGTGGACAAGTAAAAGTAAAAATATATTTTTAGTATAGTTTGACAAATAAAAGTGAACGAAACGACTAATTAAAAAGAAAATGCTGCTCCCTAGAATAGAATAGAAGGAGTACTATTTAACAAAAAGAAATAGTTGCATTAATGAAGTACTCCTAGTAGGATATATTTTGGGAAGCCTCCGAGAACGGGATCAACAATGGATTCCTTATCACCAAGAGGTGTGGTCGGATGGATATGATTCATCTCTCCTTAATAAAAGATTTCAGATTCGAGCCCTAAGTACGAAGAAACTCTTTTAGAGGCTTTCCCTACTTCTGCAGTGAAAGCAAGTTCTCTGAACATCGGCCCGTCACTGTTTTATTCTCTATACATGTTGAAGATCAAAAATGTGCCCGTTCGAGTCTGGTCTCATTTCCTCCTTCAGTCCCCTCCCCAATTCCTAGTAAAGATGTTAAGTGTCTGACTCACTGTTCCCTGTAGTCTCTTGGCTCTCAAGCTAATTATGGATGCCTTTTTGAATGTCAATTTACAAAGCTGATACTACGAAGTTCTAAAGTTGAGCACATGTGGGCAGGTAGCCAGGTACAGGGCAAGGGTAATAGAGGTGCTAGATCTCCAGTCTTATCACTGATTGTGAGGGATATATAAGGAAAATCCAATTGATGACTTCCTATACAGCTGAACTAAAAATTTCATATTCTTACAAGTTACAACTCAATCGCTTCCCATCCTTCAAAAAAACCATTTTCTGGTGGATTCACTTTCAAGACCCCCCGTGTAACACCAACAATAGGAGGTGGACCACGGGCGACGGACGGCAACAAGATTTTTATTAGGAATCAGAGGCTAGTACATTTAACTTTTTTCTTAAGAAACATCAGAGACAACTGAAGGAACAGAAATACAACTATCCTCGTGGTAAAAGTATGCTTTCATTTTATAGCTTTCATTACACTTGTTCTTTGGAAGTATAGAGGAAGTGAGTAGAAAAACTAGGAGTGTCAATTATGCAAACTAGCCCTATCTATAGTAGAGCAAAGCTTAGCCAGACGTAAATCCGGCGGAAGACATAAGAGCAGATATGTAAGCACCTCAATGTCCTGCTTTTGACTATCATCAGCGTAATCCGGGACTACTTACAAGAAGCTAATTTTCATTGCCTGCTTGAACAATTTCACCTAATGCCTCTGTGTTGTCCCTATGGCAATTGGGACATACCGACCTCCTTTGTAACTCATCACCAAGGGAAGCACATCTGTCTTCCAATTCAGAAGTCTGCTTGCTTCCAGTCAAGGATACAATAATTGCTGACGAATGTAAAGCATGAGTGCTAATTCCATAAGTATCATTTTGAGGTGTGCAAGAGTTTTTCAGTAATAGAATAAGAGAATTTTTGCAGAAAAAGTGGAATGTCTCATAAAATTTCGAGATCCACTGTAAGACTCATTTCTCTTTCCACCAATGAGTTGAACCTAGTAAACAATTAGCTATAAGTAGCAGGACTCCAAACAATAACGATTTAAGGATATCTGGCTAACTCCTGCATTTCCATATTTTCTTTTGTGATTCCCTCTATTAATGATGCTTTCCTTTCCAAAATATTCAACTCCTCTTCAAGCTGAAAAACACCACACAGATCAATGTACTTAGATCTCCAAATACTAATAACCAGACATATAGCAATAGAAGAAAGGAAATGAGAACAGACAATGTTGGGAATAAATCCCCTATGGAGATAATATTCAGAGTAATAAAGATGGAATAATAATGTAACACGGAGATACGATAATTAACAAGAATAAAAGAGTGAGAACGACACCAAGATTTTTACGCGGAAAACCCTTTTCAATGAGGGAAAAAACCACGGCCCGAGACGAGCAACTGATTTCACTATAGCAAGGAATTTTACACTTTGTAGATCCGAGTAAAATACTCACCACAACAACGCTCAAAAGAAATAACACTCTTTTGATATTCTCACCTTACTACAATATCGCTCACTCTCTATTTTTTCCTCACAGACTTGTCTGTGAAACCTCACTCTTTCTTCCTCTCTTTGTTGGTGTATTGAAATGAGAGTTTAAGCTCTCCTTTTATAGCCAAAGCCTCACTCTCTAAAGCCTACTATATTTGACAATTTGTACACACTTTTTCTTCTTTTTCTTCAATGTCAACAAGGTTGGCTACCAACCAAAGACATTCAACAAAGTTGGCTACCAACCAAAGATATTCAACAAAGTTGGTTACCAACCAAAGACATTCAACAAAGTTGGCTACCAACCAAAGAATATTGAATGAGATGGAACTTATCAATCTCCCACTCCAGTCTCATTCATCTAGAGGAGGTAGCACTGTCTTCTAGTTTGAGTACATGCCGACAAGTTCTTTGCATAGCTCGAACTTGTCCCTTGGTACCACCTTGGTCAACATGTCTGCTGGATTCTTTGCACCCTCTATCTTCTCCAAACA